>VDFB02281492.1:365443529-365459477 GCA_007258455.2 Sequoia sempervirens
ATAAATTCGCTTTACCCATGCTCTTCACCTTATAATGAAATATTTGATTTTTTTAAATGACGGGGCCTTAGATAATATATTATCTACCCATGCCCATAATATTCACCTTACATTTAACACCTAGGATGATAATTTTAGCTTTTCAATGTCAAGCTCATTACCTCTTTCCCATGCCTTATATTGCACCTTCATTTTATATTTAAAAGAATTGCTTTAAATAATGGAAGTTTTACTTTTAAATAATAAAAGTTTTATTTTGCACACC
The DNA here is from genome assembly GCA_007258455.2 of Sequoia sempervirens. Taxonomy (NCBI): domain Eukaryota; kingdom Viridiplantae; phylum Streptophyta; class Pinopsida; order Cupressales; family Cupressaceae; genus Sequoia; species Sequoia sempervirens. Next base: position 365,443,795 of record VDFB02281492.1, read on the forward strand.
CAACAATATTTAGAACTTTTATTTTAAAACAATGGAGGCACTTGAATTTTATTTGGGTAAAATGTTTTACCCATGCTTTAGACTTTACTCATTTAAAATATTTTTTTTTAGAAATATTTGGGCAATGTTTAGTTTTAGATGTTGTCCCTTTTAAATATTTTGTCAAGCCCACTTAAAAAATTTCCTCAGCACTTCGCACATCTCACAGCCTCTATCGTGATGTCATCCTTCCTTGTGCAAGGTCTGTGATCAATGGTTTAGATTTTTCCTACTCCCAAATCATCTGCTAGCCATTGATCTTTCTTTAATTCCCTAACTCTATTTTGCTGCTCCTAGTTCTCATGCATATGGAAACACATGTATATAGTATCCACCAAGAAATCTCATCCTTCTCATGATGTGTTAGCTCATTTTGTAGATCCCTCCATCTCCATTTTAGAAACTTGAGCCATATTCCAAGCCCAAGCCATGGCTTCTCCTTATAGATCTTGCATATAATTTGATTTCCTTCTCTCCTCAAAATTTGTGGCGGCGTTCCTTAGATCTTTCCTCCACTTCAAAAAGAATTCAAACAAATTTCCTTTATGCTTTGATGGATTTCCATACCCTGCGCCATGGTTGTCTCATCTTTGAAGCCTTTTCAACAAATCTGCTTTGTGTATATGTGTGCCTAGGTTTCAAGATGGAATCTCCTCAAACCATCTTGATGAGTTCAGAAGAATGTAGGGACATCAAGACACACATATATGTTGCAATATTGATGCCAAAAGAAACCTGTTATACTCACCTAATACAAGGAAAATGAAGAAGCAAGAGGGTTGAAATGCAAATTTCTCTTTTGAAATATAAAATGTGCCTCTCTCAATGAGAAAAATGGCCACCACTTGCACATAAGCACTTCACTCCTCAATGCCAAAATAAGGTTTCCAAAACAAATTTGACCCTTTTTCTCTGTAAATGTAGACTATCTTATACGAAGTAAAAATGTGCTAGATTTACCCACAAAGTGGGATTCTAAACATGGATGCTTCCCGCATTCCATTTCCTTGTACTTGTGTTGCAATTTCCTTTGCATTGTAAAACAAACCCTTCAACTAGGAAAATGGCGCCATTCATATTATGCATTACCTCATATTCCTAGTTTTTATGCCAACATTTATAGTATAGCTCAAGCCTCCTTTAGTTTGTATGATGACACCTTCAATTGCAATGTTTAAATTTTCAAAACTTTGTGCCATCACCTTACAATAAAATTTTCTAGCCTTTCAATTTGTATTGGATCATTCCTTTGGATCCCTCTTGGTGTCTAATTTCCCTTGTGTAGTCTTCAATGGATTTCTTTGTTTAGAGTTAATCATTTGTGTTTAGGCCATTCCACCTAGCACACATAAAGCATTTGAGGATTCTTCATTCACCTTGGGTACAACCCATCTTTCATTGTAAAGAATTTTCAATCCCTCTCAAGACATATTTCTCTCATTCCTTGAATTCTTCCTCTCTGTGTTTTCTGAATATGATTGCTTCTTTTCTTTTGATTCAGTCAAATTCAAACTGGCATTATCCTTGGTAATTTGATTATGTTCTCATGATTTAGGTAACTAACTCAATTTGTAGATGTTGAATGGATTATAAATAGTATCTTTCTTGATCTTCTAGCTATCTTTGGCAATTTAACCATAATTGGTTGATATGATCAGTACAATCTCTCAACTCTACTTGTGAAGTATGATTGTTGTTTACATGAATAGCAGCCATCTCTTGTACACATGCTAACCATGTCTAATTTTCTCGTAACTAATCATCCTTGTATAAACTCATTTCTTGTGTATTCCTCCTCCTTTTCTTGAATATTTTCAACAACAAATCTCCTTTGGACATGTCAGAATCAGCCTTCAATAACTCCAATCGAGGCATGCCAAGTGGCCTACCGTAGCCATGCCCTTGTGCCAACACCCTACAATGCAGCTTGAGCCTCATCAAGATTCCCTACTATTCTCCTTAGGTCCTCCCTCCTTGGTGAAAATCTACAAGACAACTTCAATTTTCAAGTGAAAAATCAAATTAGGAATTCTTTGCATCTAATTCACTTTATGCAACTCTAATAGTTTCATTTGCTTTAAGCAATCACTGCTTTTAATTCCATGTTTCCAAGAATTCTCAAAGGATTAGACAATTTTTTTATCCACCTCAAATGCATCCCAATAGGTTCCAAGCTGAATTGGTTCTCATTTAAAGGCTCTTACCTAGCTGCAAAATAATACATATGTATCCTCATAATCAGGAACCTTAAACAATGTTGGCCTTGTAAGAATTATTTTCTTTCTTAGTATTATGTGGTTATTAAAACAACTAAGTAGGATTGAATGGTGTTGTGACCTTATACTATGATAAATCAAGGGAACACCACCAACAAAATCATCTTTATCAACTTTTTTAGACAATGATACTTTGTCTTTCTTTGAATTCAATTTCAATTGACAAAATAATCATAAGAATAGTTTTACCAACATATCCTTGTCTAGAAGAAAATTGTGGAGGGCTTCTACCTCAAGTTATAGAATCACTAATGTTGCACTCATGGCAGTAACAAGAATTAGAATCAATATTTAGGATATGTGACTCACTACTTCATTCAGATGGTTGAATGCTTTCCTCAAATTATGTCACATGTCAGGTCCCCTATGGGCTCGACTAAAAAACAATTCCTATTCAAACAAGTTTCATCCTGCATTGATATGAGATAGTTTTTGAATGCTCCTAGCATGAAAAATTGAAATGGGTTGTCAATAAAATCTGCTTTTTGGCATATTTGCATAGTGATAAAAAATGGTCATGTTGCTTTTGGAATTGCCTTGGAAAACCAGTCAAACGACCTCTTGGAGCTATGAAAATGTATAAGCATGTAGAAATTTTACCAAAGAATGTAGTACAACAAATGGCTTGGAAAAATAGATCATGAGGTGGAAGATATTCAATTTCAAAGTTGCTCAGTTAGACTTTTCTACAATTGGACCTATTCAAAACCAATTAAAACTCACCCAGTCACCTCCTTGAAAAAATACCAAATCAACTCCTCATGAGCTGCCACTGGAAACATTAGACCATTTAGATGCACTAAGCATGTGTGCAAGAGGGATTTCCTACAATCATTGTTATTCATGAGATATTAGGGGTCAAAGTTGACCACCTTGAAACATGTCAGAAATGCAGATGTAAAATCAAAACAAACTGCATTTGCTTTTGATTTAAAAAAAATATCAAATCAAGTCCTAAGGCTCTGAAACTGGACCAAGGAGCATATGAATGTAGGGAGAATGGAGAGCAAAAATTTATTTGTCTTGAAAATCATCCAACTATGAAATATCAGCTTGAACAGGAGGCCACTTTGAACAATAGAGGGTTTGCAAATAGTAAAACAAAGCCAGAACCCTATAGCTTCACTTTTCAAAACACTATCAAAACTCACCATGGGAAGCTAAAAACTGACATGCACATATTTCAAGTAAATATGTCCAAGGGGTTTGGCATGAAAATCAATAGGAACCAAATTATGACCCTCCAATGTAGGTCACTTGGGCATATTTTTCAAGTGCACTTTTGAGTGTGCAAAGGAAAAAATTTCAATATGGGCACTTCAAATTTGAAAAATTTGAAAGTAATTCAGGCAAGAGACTCGTGTTTCCCACATTTTTCAAGAAGGTAATTCATTGGTATATTTTTTTGCCAATGAGGTTATCAGGCTTAATGAGTTTCATGTGTGGGAGGAAGGCTCCCTCCTTCCCGAGAAAGCTAGGATCTTAGTGATAAATGATGGCTTTGGATGAGCTTATGTGGTGGTGTAATTTAATTTTTAGTACCAAGTATCGACTCACATGCTTTGTTGGTTTTGTTTGGATTGTTTTCTATTAGACGAATGGTATTTGCAAGGGTTTTCTTCTATTTTTTGAGGAAATGGGAGGTGACAAAAGTAGAATTGAGCCACATTCTTATGCAAGCCTGAGGGAAAAGAAGAAAATTTGGAGGCTTCTCCAGCATAGGAATTTCATGTCATTCTTAGAAAGGTTGCATGGGCATGAATTGAATGCTTCTGTGGATTTTGTTTCTTGTTGGCATAACCACAAACTTCAGATAAAGAGCTTGGAAGTTGATATCAACAAGGAGTTGATTGCTACTGTGATTGGGTTTCCAATGGTTGGTCATAATTTCTTTAAGGATAAGAAGAGTAATGAGGAAGCTATGGCTCAATTTTTCAAAGATGAACGCAAAAATCTCATCAAAATGGAAAGCTATGAGTGAAAGTCTCACAAGAAGGTTTGGGAAAATGTTGTCAAGGTGATAATGCAGTATGTGACTTCAGAAGGTAGGTTCATTGCAATCCTTGGCCATCATTTTACTCTTTTAAACCATTTAGGCATGGGCTTTTTATTTCATTTCCATTTTTTCTATTTTCATCCATGTAGGTCTTTGTTTTAAGGGCTTTGGACCTCCATGAGGGTCTTATTCCTTAATAATGGAGCATGTTAAAGTCCTTGTCCCTACCACTGTAATTAAGGGTAAGGAGAAGGTTTTTAGCATAGTTTTCTCTTTTGGCTTAGATACCATTATTGCTAAGGAAGAGGAGTGGATTGAAGAGGATGTGGATGGGTCCCTTGCCTCTATAGCTACTTCCTTGAAAAGGAGGAAGAAGGGAAGCCTTAAAAGAAAATGGGCAGCTAAGCACTCGATTTTGAATGAGCTAGATTCTGATAGTGAGGATACAAAGGTGGGCTCTGGTGATTCTTCACCCAACAATATTGCTTTGGACATTAGATAGGGTGACACAGAGGTTACTAGTAAAGAAGAGGGTTTGCAGGAGAATGTATTGACTTTGGAGGCTCAGAATAAGTCGAGAAGGGTTTCCAAATGCATTGCCCATTTGAAGAACTAGGCCTCAAAAGAGATGGTTAAGGGTACCACAGTGTCTAGTGAGGAGAAGGCTTCTCAAGAGAAGGCGATGAAAATTGATGACTCCCCAATTCATAGCTCTCCAAATGTGCATCTGGAAGGGGATAATAAGGAGGATGTTGAGCAAAAGCATGCAAATTCAGAGTCTCTAAAGGTAATTCCCCTTTCTAAGGACTTTTCCTATCTTAATGATGATTCCACCTCTATGTTTGAGCTTCTTGATATGGAAAGGGCAGGGACCACTGGTACTTTTATATTAGAAAAATGGACTCTTTATGAGTTCAATAAGGTAAACATTAAAATAAGGGGTTTGAAGGAGAATTTGAAGAATATTATGAAAGGCTTGGCTTCTGATATTCTGATTGAAAAAATGTGGATCTTGAGGGTTCATACCATTATTTCAAATCCCTATGTGAAGAGAGATTGGTTGGTTTAGAAGCCAAGAGATTGGACACCAATGCTAATATTAAGAAGCTTTTCCATGCTTGTCACATTTCAGTAAAGAATAGTGCAGACTCTTTGGAAGTCTTGTTTCATAAAATTAGTGAGGTCAGGGAGGACCAACTGAATATTTTTGAGTTAATAGAGAAGGATCACTCAGCCAAAGGTAAAGGGAAAAAAGGTACAAAAGATGATGGTAAAGGCCTTGCTACTAGAGGGTCTGCTAACTAGAAGAATTCCTTTAAAGCTAAGACAAAGAGTTGTTAGACATTATTGAAATGCATAGAAGCCAGGAGCTTGAGGTGGTCAACACCTTAGGAAATTTGAAATAGTGTCTTATTTGTTTTTTTTTTATATTTGTTGTGTGTTTTTCTACTACTGGGTCTTAGTTTCATTCTTGTTGTTTTGTAGTTTTGTTGCTTTTGGGTGTTGTTGATAGCTTACTATTTTATCTTTTGAGCAACATTTTGATGTTTTAGGTTTTAGGACGTTGCTAGTATTTTCCCGAAGTATCTCTTGAGTAGCATTTTGTACCTTAAGTTGTAAAGGGTTCTAGGTCTCTTAAAAACCTTATTTTCCCATTTAATCAAAACTCTCCAAAGGATTAGACCACTATCTAAGTCATATCTTTACTGGCATAACACACAAAATTTCTAATAATACCATCAGGTCTTGGGTCATCATAGTGAGAGATGTTTTTGTATTCATCACGTGATTCAAGACTACATCGATAATGGGATAATCCAACTTGATGGTAGGAAGTACAACTTGAACAAATATGTAGTGAAGCTAAATAACCAACTATAGATCTAAAAATTCCATTTCCATCTCATTTCATGAGACTTGTCACTCCTTTTTGATTTGACCCCATCTAAGTATGTGAGTGTAGTCTCACTTGTATTCCTCCAAATCATGTGAATTCTATTCCTTTTATTACTTTTACCTTATATGATATTCCTTTGAACAAGGATCCCTCTCTATTATACATTCTTGCTCATATCAATGATAACATTATAATAGGCATTATGGTTGATCATTCAATTTGAGTGAATTCCATTATTAAAAATATTTTATAAATAATATACATAAGGAGAAGTAAAATGAATCATAGACTACACTTTGCAAGAACAATGGGTTGTATTTTCCACCTATTGTCTCTATTTCTCTATTGGTCCTAGTAGGACCTAAAGCCTTGGAATTCCCATTTATTGTGATTCTCAAGTCTAACTTGTTTAGAGTTAGGTTGTGCATTCCATGGTTGGTCTCCATGAACTTAGTTTCCTCGGTAGTCCATAAATGTCTAGAGTTTCCCCACAAGGGTACCATGCAAATTGTCTAGGATATTAGGTATAAACCACTAGTATCACATGGTGGCTTCTCCCTTGACAAATTTTGTCCCACCCCAGTCAAAAACCTACCACATAGAGGGGATATTTTATATAGATCTTATTTCTCGTATAATATTGGGGGCTTGGTTTCAGAAGGTGGTTTTCATCTATCTAGTTATGCTATCTCTTGAAAGGCCTCCTTGCATGCATAGAAGCACACTTCATCCTCTACCCCTCCAAAAGGGAAGTAAAATCATGCTCTCACCCTTGGGCCTTCCCCCTATCCTTCTATTCCTTCAGCTCCTTCTTCTCAACCTTAGGTTTTTCCAGCTTCTAGTTCTACCTACAGTGCTCCGATTCACTCTTTATGGTAAGGGGAAGCATTCTTGTGGAGTTATTTCTACATTTTATCCTCTAAGGCCTCTTCCTATTCTACCACCTACCTCTAAGGTAGTGAAAGGAAAGGGGTCAACTCTTGATATTCCTATGTCTTTTTTTGTTTCTTTGTCTCCTCCTCCTGCTCCTTAAGAGTCCATCATTCCATTGGCCATGGTTTTGGAGGTTGATCCCTCTTGTAAAGCAGGATCCCCTTGCCTCTTTGGAGGCTTTATCTTCTAGTTCCAATGGTCATTTTAATTAGCTTGCATGAGAGAGTAAGTTTCAACTAAATACCTTGGTTAATGAGCATGCAACCTCGTACAAGACCAAAGATGAGACTTTTGATTTTGTTGTTCCTATCTCTCCTTATTTTTTTTTCTCATTTCCCATCACCTTTGTTCTTCTTTTAGGTTCATTAGTAGATCCAAGTGAAACTCACCCCAAAATGGTGCAAGTGTTCATCGCTTCCTCTATGGAGCCACCTTTTCTCACCTCTCTTCTTGATATTCCTCCTTTTTGTAGCCCATAAACATGCCTTTCATAAATCCAATGTGCTTTATGGCTTTGTTTCCTTCTCCACCTTCCACTTCAACCTCAATTCAAGCAATGGTCAAAAAAGGTTATCTTCACCTATTCATTCTTGTTCTACATTGGCCTATGTCATCCTTGTGATAGAGGTCATACCTACCTCATTGGATTTTGTCACTTCCCCTCTTCTTGAGGAAGGCACTAACTCTTGGATTTCTTGTCCTCCTCCCACCTAGTTTTCACATGCCACTCTCAACAAGTACACATATTTAACTCATTGGAGGACATCCCAACTTTTTCATTGATCTTTGCAAGATCGATGAATCATCTCACATAAGTTCAGTGATGGAGACCTTGAGGGGAATTCTTCCTTAGATCTTACTATAGTTGTCTCAGCTAGTACCTCCTAGCTATCCTTCCTCTATAGGATTGTATTCCCTCTTATAATGACCTAGATTGGGAGCATGACAACTTGATGGTGGAGTTGGATTGGAGCAACACCTTTGTCTACATCTTTAGATTAACTTTGCATGTTTGTTTGTGTTCCCCCATGCTTACATAGATATGTTTTTGTTCTTTCCTAAAGGACCTTTGCTACCCTTGTAGGTGCTTGAATACAGCAGAGAAACACCTTTATATGGGTTTGTGTAGGATTATGGGAGTCCAAAAAGTTGTGATATGAAGAAAAGGACATTTTTTATTTTCCCAAAAGTGTGAAATACTTCTTTAACTTTTACTGTGATTGGGTAAAAAGTGCATATTTCCATGGTAAGAAACAGAGTGAAATGGATATCTATCACAAACATATATCCATTAATAACAAAATCATGTAAAAAATATATATATTATATATTGTATTATTATATAAGATTTTTATAATATATTATAATAATATATATTAATTATAATATTAATATAATATAATATATAATATATTATACAATATATATTATATTATATATGTTATATTTTTTAATATGTAATATATATTATATATTATATTATATGATTATATTACATAATTCATCTATAATATATTATATTAAAATATAATATGATAATACAATAAATTACATATATTACTTTATAGTTTATAGTCGATCTAATATAATGGACCTAATATATTTTAAAAAATCCTATGAAACTAAATGGGAAAGAGAGAGGGTGAGAGGGAAAGAGGGAGGGAGATACCTAAGAGGGAGAGAGTGTGAATTATCTAAGTAGGGTGGGAGGGATAGAGGGAGGGAGAGACTTGGAAAGAGAGTAATCTAGATAGGATGGGAGGGATAAATAGAGGGAGAGTACAAAGAGATAGAGAGAGGGTAATAACAATAGAGGGAGGGACCTTAGAGGGAGATGGGAGGATGGAGGGAGAGAGAGTGGAGGGAGAGATGGAGAGAGGAGGAAAGAGGAGGGTGGAGATGGATGAGGAAGGGGAGAGAGAGAGAGAGGTCAGTGGAGAGTGGAGAGAAAGAGAGAGAGAGAGAGAGAGAGAGAGAGAGAGAGAGAGAGAGAGAGATTTACCTAGGTAGAGTGGGAGGGATCGATGGAGGGGGAGACTAAAGAGATAGAGAGAAAGAGTCATCTAGGTAGGGTAGGTTTCTCTCTCTTATCTCTCTTAGGTATCTCCCTCCCTCTGTAGTTCCCTCCCAAAAAGAATAACTTTATATAACTAACTAACTGGGTTTTAGTATTAAAATTTTCCAAAGTTGAACCACTTACTCTTTTTTTATTTAAAATAAATACTTAAACATCAACATTGAATATTTTCTAACTAAAAATGAATACATAGTATTTTAACACCATTTTCATATTGAAACATAAAAATAAATATATTTAAAATGTTACATACATTATATTCATTAAACCTATGTTCAAACAATAAAGATAAATTTTGTAATATTATGTTTCAAAACTAACTACAAATAGAAACACATGTATATCTAAATGACTCTATCAAAAAACCATTCAAAGAAATAATCTAATACTTATATTATTATTTTAGAAGCTATCATAATGGTTTCTATTTAAATAGAATACCTAAATAATACAATACCCAAACGTGTAATTACTTGAAACACATACAAAATGAAACACAACAACTAAATAGGTTCTCTTTAAGAAAGCAATTCATTGATTAATATAAATAGCTTTTTGATTCCATAAAATTTACACAAAAAATTTCTTGGCTTGTAAGCATGAACCCTAAATCAACCTGCAACTCTAATTTATTCCAACAATCATGCAATATCTACAATACGTAAGGATCTGATATATTTCATTTCTTCCAAGAAATTTATACCATCCCTTGAAACCTATAGCACAAAATTGATTAGCCCAACACTACTCTCCACCCAACCATAGGACTGAGTGGTCCACCTGTGAGTGGGAGGAAAAGTCCAAAAAACACAACACAGAAAGAACCAAAATAGAATACAAAAAACATTGCACAATCTCATAGAAAATCCCCACACAATTATACAAGGTTGAACACAATAAAATTAACATAAGAACACTCACAAAGAACCCACGTCTGGGATTCTTCAAAGGGTGAGAAGGGGGATTCCCTTTCCTCTTGGGGAACACATTTGCAACTTCATTAATTTTCACTTCCAACTACAACAATAACCTTCATATTCACAATACCTAATTCATATCTTCTCCCCAACCAACCATTCCCATGCTCCATCCTTCACCCACAATCCCATTCCACCACACCACCATAACCATCCTCCACTCCTCCCATTCCACACATATTCACATTTTTTTACACATCCCCAAGAGATGGTCCACACCCTCCTCAACCCCACACAAAGGAGACTCTCATCCTATAAGTGAGATTAGATCCTTAACCATGCACACAAACCCCATTCATAGACATGAATAACATAAATAAAAGAAAATACACATACTCCCAATATCATAGAAAAATATGCAACCATTGGAAACCTCATAGAAAATAAAAGAGGAAAATATTAGGCCTACCTTTTTGTCCAAATTTGGATCAGCCTAATCCAAGAAAGTTTTGATTCCTTTCTTCCAATCTTTCTATTGCAGCCAATTCAAGAATAAGGCAACAATCCATTGATAGCAGCCTTTTTTCTAGAAATCCAACAACTTGAAAAGAAAAAGGAAAAAACATGTTGAGTGAGAGCAATTCACCTCCACCCCTCACTTAAATAAACTCCCCATGCCTTTTCAACTTCCCTTCAATTGAAAAATCACATCCCAACTAAAATATAAACTTTTCAAAAAATAAAAAATGAAATCAAACAATGTTCAACATAAAACCCCTTCCCCACTTAAACAATAGAAATGCATAGATAAATTAATTAATCAATCAATCAAACATATTTTTAAACATATGGGCTTTTCCTCAAAATCTTAAAGGCCTGGGCTTTCCACCTACAACATCTCAATAAAAGCATTAGTTCTCTTTTGGAGATTATAATCAAAACATAAAATATAAACATTAAAATATTTCTAACATTAAATAATTGTAAGATCTAACACAATAATTTTAAAGAATTTTATTTTTTAAAATTTAAAAATTTATCCAAAACACTTTATGATCAATTACATGTTAATTAAATGAACATATCACATCATTTATGAGCAATAACTATCTGAACATGCAAAGTTCATGTTTATGCCTATAAATCAAAATAACAATATCCATGAACCAAAACCTCAAAACACCACACTACATAAACATGAAATCAGATCAAAGTCTCTAAAGTAACACTAGCTTTTCCCTACATTCTCCCCCTTAAGTCTCAAGCTTCCTCCTAGAAGCTAGCAAAAGGATATGAAGTTAAATATCTCATCTAGAAAATACTAATTTGCATAATTTCCATCTTGCTTCCAAACATCTTGGTCCAATCATTGATAATGTCAAATTTTAGAACTACCTTTTTGGATAGAAGATGGGTTCAATAAGTGTGAAAATAAAACCATAAACTTGTTTTATAACTTAGCTTGACTACACACTAATAATATTTTGAACTCATTACAAGTCTTGAGTAGAAACTAAGACCTAATAAAATCCTCATAATTTTTTATAGTATTCATATACGAGGACTTATAGTGTTTCCTCTCATCTATGATAAATAATATTACTTTGTTAACTAATTATGTAGCATACTATTATAGTACAAATTACATTGACATTCAAGTAAAATATTTATACATAAATTTGAATCTCATTATAACCTTTATCTTCCATTTCCATTTATCTGCAATTCTTTTTGCATGAAAAAGATTCCATTAATAAATTACTTTTCCAATCTAAATTATGATGAGAACTATATAGAAGTCTTATGAAATATATCATGAATTTATAATTGAAAAGAGAATTAAAATTTGTGTGTTTAACCTCTTATCCTTCAAAATTACCATTTTACCCACTCATATAACTCCTTCAAAGTATGATCACACAATGCATATCCAATACTAGGTGGCCACTCATAATTTATAAAAGTATAACCTATAATTTCAACATACATTCCAACATGATATTCATGCATTCAAAACTACATGAATATCCTCTTTTCAAATAAAATATTATTCATATATAATAAGGAAAGTGTACAAGGTTATTGGGTTGATCAAGTCCAATAACAATGTACAAATTAAAACAAAAGATGATACAAATAACCTCCAAATGGATCTTAAATAGCAATAGAATAAGAGTAAATTACTGCCACCTAGAGTACTACATAAAGAAATACTAGTTTTAATCTTCCTTCAAGAAACCAAGCTAATTAAATCTCAAATTACTTCTAGAATGAATATTTGTTTGGTTATGTTTTTCAATAAAGTTTTGGAAAAAAAAAATGAGGATACCTCACATTGACAACCTAATAGTAAATTGGAACATAAATTATTTATTTTATTGAGAATATCATCATAAACATTAATGGTACATAAGGAGAGAAAATATTATATAATTCCACAAATATATCCCTAGGCTTGGATGCCTATTGAAAAACTAATTAGTATAACTTTATAATTTTAATTTTATTGGAGGTTGTCTCTCCCCCTATAAAACTCAACATGCCATCATGGCTTAGCCTAAGAAAATTTATGCTATTGTGCAATTGATAAAGAATTATTTCATTCTAACCAATGTATTTAAAAAAACTAATATTTTCAAGGGTTAAGATGTAGAAATAACTCGCTCCTATGGGTTTATATCCTATAAAGTCATATATTATTCTCAACAATGCATTCCAAATATATTTTCATTTCTCTAAGTTTAAACTGTGAGTCAAAGGGCTTGTGGGTTATGGGCCCTTGATGTAATTAAATATATATATATGCAATAAATCATAGTGTCAATTTTAAATAGACATATCAAGTATGGTAAAAATATTTTCTCAAAATTCACTAAATAGTCTGTGATAGAGTCCAGTCCCATGAGATTCTAAATTCACTTCCTAAGTTTTTTGTTTCCTAATATTTATTGTATTGGATCATAGTGCATTATCCATCATTAGATGACATCAACATAAATATGTTAACCCAATTCTTTGCAAGTACTTCTCTTTATTAATTATTAAGAACTATGACAAAAAGCCCTAGCATTAAGTTTGGATGCAAATATATATACTTGAATTGATTGGCGTAATGAGAAATGCATATGTTATGTGTCATAGGAACCAAAACTTCAAGGACCAATGGAAATAGAAATATGATTCTCCTATAATGACCTTTCCCAAAACAAATTTTGGCCAATTGGGATAGATGAAAAACTAAACAGATGTTGCTAATTACTCCCAAAGCATTTGGAATTGTAAAGAAACACCTAATTAGTTTGTTACTATGAGATTTCCATGTTGATGAGAAGAAAATACATAAAATTAACAGCAAATATATCATGCATATCACAAATGGAAGCACATAATGCATACCTATGGGATTGACATTTCCCTAATACGTCTCCATCTATTGATGTTGAAGATATCCATAAACTTCACTAGTACTAGTGAGCAAGAAGCAAGCCCCAATTCACTTTGCAAGACCAAGCATGTTCGATGTTCCCATCACATTTGTATTGTAGAAATATTAAGGGGCCCAAAATATCTAGATAAAATAAAATCGAGTATCAAATTTATTAGTCATTCTTTTACAAAATATTATTAGGATCTCACTCCTCAAAATGATAAATTGCATTTACTTTTCAGATTCATCAAAAAACAAGTTGTTGTATTGTACTCCCATCCCAAAAGGACAAGGATTGTAATCTTATCTCTCTAGGTATCAAAGAAAAATCTCTATAGAAGAGAGGTTCTATTTGTGGCACTATAATCTATCTTGTAGTGCACTTAACTATTGGCCATTCTTTAAATATGAGGTACAAGCACTAGAGATATTGAATGTCATATGGTGTATGAAAGTGATTGAGATCAATTAAAATAAAATTTTAGTTATGATAATATGATTTTTTTAGTTAGTGGTTCTATCTACCTACTGATGGTTCTGAGATGAGACCACTTAGATTTATCACCTCCATATACTAGGTAGCCTTCATGATTGTAGTTAGTTGTACAATATTGTGTCACAAAAAAATGTATCTTTGGACATTTTTATGCTCATTTAAGTCTTTCTTATGGATTTTGGCTTGTTTTTTCCTAGATTTAACGTTGTAATGTGGTCAACACATTCACATTAGGTCTTGGACCCTTATGAATCATTAAGAATTCTATGATGTCTTGTCAAAGTGTTGTGAAGTGTTGTAACCCACTCTCACACTTTTCTAAGATGCTTTCATTAAAATTCACTTAAATAACCCCTTTTTATCACTTACCAAGTCTTATTTCAAAGTGTTGTAAAGAGTTGTAACAAACTTTCACACTTTTCAAGGCTTGTCATCACTAATTTGACCCTTTCTTATGTTTAAATGACCCATTAATGCACTTGTTGGCCCTACTTAAGTGTGTTTCAAAGAATAATCTTGTTAAACATCATTAAATATACTTTAATTCCTGACACCCAACAGAATTTCCCTAGTGGGACCAAGTTGCCACCTGGGGTGACTTAGTCCCACCAGGCACAAAAATAAAAATTATTTTAAATTTTTGGCGGGATATTATTATCTTAACCTTAAGGTTAGCTTGTGATGAGTTATTTTTGATAAATTTTGTAAAATCAAGTATAAATAAAGGGTTTTCCTCTCATTTTCACCCCCATTAATCCATTCTTACATTAGCATACATAAATTCACAATTCTCAAGCATTCTAGGCATTATCAAGCATACATTGGAGCATCTACTTGCATATCTTGAGATTTCTACATCTAGGGTTTGGTGAGTTGCAGCATTTCATGTTGGTCATTCATCATTCTCTTTTTATTTCATTTCATTTTTAAGGGTTTGATTACCAAATTAGGGTTTGACCAAGGAAAAACCCTATTCTCTAACCCTTAACCTTTTTTCCCCTCTTTGCATGTGTGTTTTGTAGGTATTGTATGCAGATTTTTCAAAGAGAAAGGTGTTAAAAGGTGTTTTCATTCCATCAAATTCATTCAAGTCAACAATGCCCTAAGTGAAGCTTGGAGACCATCTACAACCCTATTTCTATAGAATTAGAACTGAACACCTGTCAAGAAGAGAAGTCTAGACTAAGTGCTACAGGTTCCTATCCTAAAATTATCAAAAGCTAAAGGTGGACTAAGTTTCCATCGATGGTAAATTAGTCCCACTGCCAAGCCTGAAAGAGTGATTTCTGCATTTCTAGATACCCATTTGGCTAAAACCTATTACAATAGAATCTCCCTAAAACAGGACTAAGTCACGTAGCTTGGGGTAAGTATCCCAGTTGGCTTCAATAGAAAATTCTATAGGATTCCAAAGCCTCTTTGCATCACATTCCATTTTCCAAGTGCACCTATCTAGTTTCATTCATTTTTATTATTGTTTACTTGCATTCTTAGGTCATTTTTGCATAACACAATGTGTTTTCAAAAAAATTGTATTTCATTAGTTTTGCATTAATAATTCATTTCCTTTTTCAGTTCTTTACATTTAGAGCATTGCATTTAGACATATTTTAATCATATTAACA
>VDFB02281492.1:365459577-365486596 GCA_007258455.2 Sequoia sempervirens
CCTCCTTGAAAAAATACCAAATCAACTCCTCATGAGCTGCCACTGGAAACATTAGACCATTTAGATGCACTAAGCATGTGTGCAAGAGGGATTTCCTACAATCATTGTTATTCATGAGATATTAGGGGTCAAAGTTGACCACCTTGAAACATGTCAGAAATGCAGATGTAAAATCAAAACAAACTGCATTTGCTTTTGATTTAAAAAAAATATCAAATCAAGTCCTAAGGCTCTGAAACTGGACCAAGGAGCATATGAATGTAGGGAGAATGGAGAGCAAAAATTTATTTGTCTTGAAAATCATCCAACTATGAAATATCAGCTTGAACAGGAGGCCACTTTGAACAATAGAGGGTTTGCAAATAGTAAAACAAAGCCAGAACCCTATAGCTTCACTTTTCAAAACACTATCAAAACTCACCATGGGAAGCTAAAAACTGACATGCACATATTTCAAGTAAATATGTCCAAGGGGTTTGGCATGAAAATCAATAGGAACCAAATTATGACCCTCCAATGTAGGTCACTTGGGCATATTTTTCAAGTGCACTTTTGAGTGTGCAAAGGAAAAAATTTCAATATGGGCACTTCAAATTTGAAAAATTTGAAAGTAATTCAGGCAAGAGACTCGTGTTTCCCACATTTTTCAAGAAGGTAATTCATTGGTATATTTTTTTGCCAATGAGGTTATCAGGCTTAATGAGTTTCATGTGTGGGAGGAAGGCTCCCTCCTTCCCGAGAAAGCTAGGATCTTAGTGATAAATGATGGCTTTGGATGAGCTTATGTGGTGGTGTAATTTAATTTTTAGTACCAAGTATCGACTCACATGCTTTGTTGGTTTTGTTTGGATTGTTTTCTATTAGACGAATGGTATTTGCAAGGGTTTTCTTCTATTTTTTGAGGAAATGGGAGGTGACAAAAGTAGAATTGAGCCACATTCTTATGCAAGCCTGAGGGAAAAGAAGAAAATTTGGAGGCTTCTCCAGCATAGGAATTTCATGTCATTCTTAGAAAGGTTGCATGGGCATGAATTGAATGCTTCTGTGGATTTTGTTTCTTGTTGGCATAACCACAAACTTCAGATAAAGAGCTTGGAAGTTGATATCAACAAGGAGTTGATTGCTACTGTGATTGGGTTTCCAATGGTTGGTCATAATTTCTTTAAGGATAAGAAGAGTAATGAGGAAGCTATGGCTCAATTTTTCAAAGATGAACGCAAAAATCTCATCAAAATGGAAAGCTATGAGTGAAAGTCTCACAAGAAGGTTTGGGAAAATGTTGTCAAGGTGATAATGCAGTATGTGACTTCAGAAGGTAGGTTCATTGCAATCCTTGGCCATCATTTTACTCTTTTAAACCATTTAGGCATGGGCTTTTTATTTCATTTCCATTTTTTCTATTTTCATCCATGTAGGTCTTTGTTTTAAGGGCTTTGGACCTCCATGAGGGTCTTATTCCTTAATAATGGAGCATGTTAAAGTCCTTGTCCCTACCACTGTAATTAAGGGTAAGGAGAAGGTTTTTAGCATAGTTTTCTCTTTTGGCTTAGATACCATTATTGCTAAGGAAGAGGAGTGGATTGAAGAGGATGTGGATGGGTCCCTTGCCTCTATAGCTACTTCCTTGAAAAGGAGGAAGAAGGGAAGCCTTAAAAGAAAATGGGCAGCTAAGCACTCGATTTTGAATGAGCTAGATTCTGATAGTGAGGATACAAAGGTGGGCTCTGGTGATTCTTCACCCAACAATATTGCTTTGGACATTAGATAGGGTGACACAGAGGTTACTAGTAAAGAAGAGGGTTTGCAGGAGAATGTATTGACTTTGGAGGCTCAGAATAAGTCGAGAAGGGTTTCCAAATGCATTGCCCATTTGAAGAACTAGGCCTCAAAAGAGATGGTTAAGGGTACCACAGTGTCTAGTGAGGAGAAGGCTTCTCAAGAGAAGGCGATGAAAATTGATGACTCCCCAATTCATAGCTCTCCAAATGTGCATCTGGAAGGGGATAATAAGGAGGATGTTGAGCAAAAGCATGCAAATTCAGAGTCTCTAAAGGTAATTCCCCTTTCTAAGGACTTTTCCTATCTTAATGATGATTCCACCTCTATGTTTGAGCTTCTTGATATGGAAAGGGCAGGGACCACTGGTACTTTTATATTAGAAAAATGGACTCTTTATGAGTTCAATAAGGTAAACATTAAAATAAGGGGTTTGAAGGAGAATTTGAAGAATATTATGAAAGGCTTGGCTTCTGATATTCTGATTGAAAAAATGTGGATCTTGAGGGTTCATACCATTATTTCAAATCCCTATGTGAAGAGAGATTGGTTGGTTTAGAAGCCAAGAGATTGGACACCAATGCTAATATTAAGAAGCTTTTCCATGCTTGTCACATTTCAGTAAAGAATAGTGCAGACTCTTTGGAAGTCTTGTTTCATAAAATTAGTGAGGTCAGGGAGGACCAACTGAATATTTTTGAGTTAATAGAGAAGGATCACTCAGCCAAAGGTAAAGGGAAAAAAGGTACAAAAGATGATGGTAAAGGCCTTGCTACTAGAGGGTCTGCTAACTAGAAGAATTCCTTTAAAGCTAAGACAAAGAGTTGTTAGACATTATTGAAATGCATAGAAGCCAGGAGCTTGAGGTGGTCAACACCTTAGGAAATTTGAAATAGTGTCTTATTTGTTTTTTTTTTATATTTGTTGTGTGTTTTTCTACTACTGGGTCTTAGTTTCATTCTTGTTGTTTTGTAGTTTTGTTGCTTTTGGGTGTTGTTGATAGCTTACTATTTTATCTTTTGAGCAACATTTTGATGTTTTAGGTTTTAGGACGTTGCTAGTATTTTCCCGAAGTATCTCTTGAGTAGCATTTTGTACCTTAAGTTGTAAAGGGTTCTAGGTCTCTTAAAAACCTTATTTTCCCATTTAATCAAAACTCTCCAAAGGATTAGACCACTATCTAAGTCATATCTTTACTGGCATAACACACAAAATTTCTAATAATACCATCAGGTCTTGGGTCATCATAGTGAGAGATGTTTTTGTATTCATCACGTGATTCAAGACTACATCGATAATGGGATAATCCAACTTGATGGTAGGAAGTACAACTTGAACAAATATGTAGTGAAGCTAAATAACCAACTATAGATCTAAAAATTCCATTTCCATCTCATTTCATGAGACTTGTCACTCCTTTTTGATTTGACCCCATCTAAGTATGTGAGTGTAGTCTCACTTGTATTCCTCCAAATCATGTGAATTCTATTCCTTTTATTACTTTTACCTTATATGATATTCCTTTGAACAAGGATCCCTCTCTATTATACATTCTTGCTCATATCAATGATAACATTATAATAGGCATTATGGTTGATCATTCAATTTGAGTGAATTCCATTATTAAAAATATTTTATAAATAATATACATAAGGAGAAGTAAAATGAATCATAGACTACACTTTGCAAGAACAATGGGTTGTATTTTCCACCTATTGTCTCTATTTCTCTATTGGTCCTAGTAGGACCTAAAGCCTTGGAATTCCCATTTATTGTGATTCTCAAGTCTAACTTGTTTAGAGTTAGGTTGTGCATTCCATGGTTGGTCTCCATGAACTTAGTTTCCTCGGTAGTCCATAAATGTCTAGAGTTTCCCCACAAGGGTACCATGCAAATTGTCTAGGATATTAGGTATAAACCACTAGTATCACATGGTGGCTTCTCCCTTGACAAATTTTGTCCCACCCCAGTCAAAAACCTACCACATAGAGGGGATATTTTATATAGATCTTATTTCTCGTATAATATTGGGGGCTTGGTTTCAGAAGGTGGTTTTCATCTATCTAGTTATGCTATCTCTTGAAAGGCCTCCTTGCATGCATAGAAGCACACTTCATCCTCTACCCCTCCAAAAGGGAAGTAAAATCATGCTCTCACCCTTGGGCCTTCCCCCTATCCTTCTATTCCTTCAGCTCCTTCTTCTCAACCTTAGGTTTTTCCAGCTTCTAGTTCTACCTACAGTGCTCCGATTCACTCTTTATGGTAAGGGGAAGCATTCTTGTGGAGTTATTTCTACATTTTATCCTCTAAGGCCTCTTCCTATTCTACCACCTACCTCTAAGGTAGTGAAAGGAAAGGGGTCAACTCTTGATATTCCTATGTCTTTTTTTGTTTCTTTGTCTCCTCCTCCTGCTCCTTAAGAGTCCATCATTCCATTGGCCATGGTTTTGGAGGTTGATCCCTCTTGTAAAGCAGGATCCCCTTGCCTCTTTGGAGGCTTTATCTTCTAGTTCCAATGGTCATTTTAATTAGCTTGCATGAGAGAGTAAGTTTCAACTAAATACCTTGGTTAATGAGCATGCAACCTCGTACAAGACCAAAGATGAGACTTTTGATTTTGTTGTTCCTATCTCTCCTTATTTTTTTTTCTCATTTCCCATCACCTTTGTTCTTCTTTTAGGTTCATTAGTAGATCCAAGTGAAACTCACCCCAAAATGGTGCAAGTGTTCATCGCTTCCTCTATGGAGCCACCTTTTCTCACCTCTCTTCTTGATATTCCTCCTTTTTGTAGCCCATAAACATGCCTTTCATAAATCCAATGTGCTTTATGGCTTTGTTTCCTTCTCCACCTTCCACTTCAACCTCAATTCAAGCAATGGTCAAAAAAGGTTATCTTCACCTATTCATTCTTGTTCTACATTGGCCTATGTCATCCTTGTGATAGAGGTCATACCTACCTCATTGGATTTTGTCACTTCCCCTCTTCTTGAGGAAGGCACTAACTCTTGGATTTCTTGTCCTCCTCCCACCTAGTTTTCACATGCCACTCTCAACAAGTACACATATTTAACTCATTGGAGGACATCCCAACTTTTTCATTGATCTTTGCAAGATCGATGAATCATCTCACATAAGTTCAGTGATGGAGACCTTGAGGGGAATTCTTCCTTAGATCTTACTATAGTTGTCTCAGCTAGTACCTCCTAGCTATCCTTCCTCTATAGGATTGTATTCCCTCTTATAATGACCTAGATTGGGAGCATGACAACTTGATGGTGGAGTTGGATTGGAGCAACACCTTTGTCTACATCTTTAGATTAACTTTGCATGTTTGTTTGTGTTCCCCCATGCTTACATAGATATGTTTTTGTTCTTTCCTAAAGGACCTTTGCTACCCTTGTAGGTGCTTGAATACAGCAGAGAAACACCTTTATATGGGTTTGTGTAGGATTATGGGAGTCCAAAAAGTTGTGATATGAAGAAAAGGACATTTTTTATTTTCCCAAAAGTGTGAAATACTTCTTTAACTTTTACTGTGATTGGGTAAAAAGTGCATATTTCCATGGTAAGAAACAGAGTGAAATGGATATCTATCACAAACATATATCCATTAATAACAAAATCATGTAAAAAATATATATATTATATATTGTATTATTATATAAGATTTTTATAATATATTATAATAATATATATTAATTATAATATTAATATAATATAATATATAATATATTATACAATATATATTATATTATATATGTTATATTTTTTAATATGTAATATATATTATATATTATATTATATGATTATATTACATAATTCATCTATAATATATTATATTAAAATATAATATGATAATACAATAAATTACATATATTACTTTATAGTTTATAGTCGATCTAATATAATGGACCTAATATATTTAAAAAAATCCTATGAAACTAAATGGGAAAGAGAGAGGGTGAGAGGGAAAGAGGGAGGGAGATACCTAAGAGGGAGAGAGTGTGAATTATCTAAGTAGGGTGGGAGGGATAGAGGGAGGGAGAGACTTGGAAGAGAGAGTAATCTAGATAGGGTGGGAGGGATAAATAGAGGGAGAGTCCAAAGAGATAGAGAGAGGGTAATAACAATAGAGGGAGAGGGGAGGGAGGACATTTGAGAGGAATGGATAGTGAAGGGATGGAGGAATGGATAGAGATAGATGGAGGAGAAAGGAGGGTGGAGATGGATAGGGGATGGAGACCAAGGGGGAGAGAGAGAGAGTTATCTAGAAATGTGGGAAAGAGATACTCTTGAGAGTGAGAAAGGGAGGGAGGTTGAGAGAGAGAGAGAGAGAGAGAGAGAGAGAGAGAGAGAGAGAGAGAGAGAGAGAGAGATTTACCTAGGTAGAGTGGGAGGGATCGATGGAGGGGGAGACTAAAGAGATAGAGAGAAAGAGTCATCTAGGTAGGGTAGGTTTCTCTCTCTTATCTCTCTTAGGTATCTCCCTCCCTCTGTAGTTCCCTCCCAAAAAGAATAACTTTATATAACTAACTAACTGGGTTTTAGTATTAAAATTTTCCAAAGTTGAACCACTTACTCTTTTTTTATTTAAAATAAATACTTAAACATCAACATTGAATATTTTCTAACTAAAAATGAATACATAGTATTTTAACACCATTTTCATATTGAAACATAAAAATAAATATATTTAAAATGTTACATACATTATATTCATTAAACCTATGTTCAAACAATAAAGATAAATTTTGTAATATTATGTTTCAAAACTAACTACAAATAGAAACACATGTATATCTAAATGACTCTATCAAAAAACCATTCAAAGAAATAATCTAATACTTATATTATTATTTTAGAAGCTATCATAATGGTTTCTATTTAAATAGAATACCTAAATAATACAATACCCAAACGTGTAATTACTTGAAACACATACAAAATGAAACACAACAACTAAATAGGTTCTCTTTAAGAAAGCAATTCATTGATTAATATAAATAGCTTTTTGATTCCATAAAATTTACACAAAAAATTTCTTGGCTTGTAAGCATGAACCCTAAATCAACCTGCAACTCTAATTTATTCCAACAATCATGCAATATCTACAATACGTAAGGATCTGATATATTTCATTTCTTCCAAGAAATTTATACCATCCCTTGAAACCTATAGCACAAAATTGATTAGCCCAACACTACTCTCCACCCAACCATAGGACTGAGTGGTCCACCTGTGAGTGGGAGGAAAAGTCCAAAAAACACAACACAGAAAGAACCAAAATAGAATACAAAAAACATTGCACAATCTCATAGAAAATCCCCACACAATTATACAAGGTTGAACACAATAAAATTAACATAAGAACACTCACAAAGAACCCACGTCTGGGATTCTTCAAAGGGTGAGAAGGGGGATTCCCTTTCCTCTTGGGGAACACATTTGCAACTTCATTAATTTTCACTTCCAACTACAACAATAACCTTCATATTCACAATACCTAATTCATATCTTCTCCCCAACCAACCATTCCCATGCTCCATCCTTCACCCACAATCCCATTCCACCACACCACCATAACCATCCTCCACTCCTCCCATTCCACACATATTCACATTTTTTTACACATCCCCAAGAGATGGTCCACACCCTCCTCAACCCCACACAAAGGAGACTCTCATCCTATAAGTGAGATTAGATCCTTAACCATGCACACAAACCCCATTCATAGACATGAATAACATAAATAAAAGAAAATACACATACTCCCAATATCATAGAAAAATATGCAACCATTGGAAACCTCATAGAAAATAAAAGAGGAAAATATTAGGCCTACCTTTTTGTCCAAATTTGGATCAGCCTAATCCAAGAAAGTTTTGATTCCTTTCTTCCAATCTTTCTATTGCAGCCAATTCAAGAATAAGGCAACAATCCATTGATAGCAGCCTTTTTTCTAGAAATCCAACAACTTGAAAAGAAAAAGGAAAAAACATGTTGAGTGAGAGCAATTCACCTCCACCCCTCACTTAAATAAACTCCCCATGCCTTTTCAACTTCCCTTCAATTGAAAAATCACATCCCAACTAAAATATAAACTTTTCAAAAAATAAAAAATGAAATCAAACAATGTTCAACATAAAACCCCTTCCCCACTTAAACAATAGAAATGCATAGATAAATTAATTAATCAATCAATCAAACATATTTTTAAACATATGGGCTTTTCCTCAAAATCTTAAAGGCCTGGGCTTTCCACCTACAACATCTCAATAAAAGCATTAGTTCTCTTTTGGAGATTATAATCAAAACATAAAATATAAACATTAAAATATTTCTAACATTAAATAATTGTAAGATCTAACACAATAATTTTAAAGAATTTTATTTTTTAAAATTTAAAAATTTATCCAAAACACTTTATGATCAATTACATGTTAATTAAATGAACATATCACATCATTTATGAGCAATAACTATCTGAACATGCAAAGTTCATGTTTATGCCTATAAATCAAAATAACAATATCCATGAACCAAAACCTCAAAACACCACACTACATAAACATGAAATCAGATCAAAGTCTCTAAAGTAACACTAGCTTTTCCCTACATTCTCCCCCTTAAGTCTCAAGCTTCCTCCTAGAAGCTAGCAAAAGGATATGAAGTTAAATATCTCATCTAGAAAATACTAATTTGCATAATTTCCATCTTGCTTCCAAACATCTTGGTCCAATCATTGATAATGTCAAATTTTAGAACTACCTTTTTGGATAGAAGATGGGTTCAATAAGTGTGAAAATAAAACCATAAACTTGTTTTATAACTTAGCTTGACTACACACTAATAATATTTTGAACTCATTACAAGTCTTGAGTAGAAACTAAGACCTAATAAAATCCTCATAATTTTTTATAGTATTCATATACGAGGACTTATAGTGTTTCCTCTCATCTATGATAAATAATATTACTTTGTTAACTAATTATGTAGCATACTATTATAGTACAAATTACATTGACATTCAAGTAAAATATTTATACATAAATTTGAATCTCATTATAACCTTTATCTTCCATTTCCATTTATCTGCAATTCTTTTTGCATGAAAAAGATTCCATTAATAAATTACTTTTCCAATCTAAATTATGATGAGAACTATATAGAAGTCTTATGAAATATATCATGAATTTATAATTGAAAAGAGAATTAAAATTTGTGTGTTTAACCTCTTATCCTTCAAAATTACCATTTTACCCACTCATATAACTCCTTCAAAGTATGATCACACAATGCATATCCAATACTAGGTGGCCACTCATAATTTATAAAAGTATAACCTATAATTTCAACATACATTCCAACATGATATTCATGCATTCAAAACTACATGAATATCCTCTTTTCAAATAAAATATTATTCATATATAATAAGGAAAGTGTACAAGGTTATTGGGTTGATCAAGTCCAATAACAATGTACAAATTAAAACAAAAGATGATACAAATAACCTCCAAATGGATCTTAAATAGCAATAGAATAAGAGTAAATTACTGCCACCTAGAGTACTACATAAAGAAATACTAGTTTTAATCTTCCTTCAAGAAACCAAGCTAATTAAATCTCAAATTACTTCTAGAATGAATATTTGTTTGGTTATGTTTTTCAATAAAGTTTTGGAAAAAAAAAATGAGGATACCTCACATTGACAACCTAATAGTAAATTGGAACATAAATTATTTATTTTATTGAGAATATCATCATAAACATTAATGGTACATAAGGAGAGAAAATATTATATAATTCCACAAATATATCCCTAGGCTTGGATGCCTATTGAAAAACTAATTAGTATAACTTTATAATTTTAATTTTATTGGAGGTTGTCTCTCCCCCTATAAAACTCAACATGCCATCATGGCTTAGCCTAAGAAAATTTATGCTATTGTGCAATTGATAAAGAATTATTTCATTCTAACCAATGTATTTAAAAAAACTAATATTTTCAAGGGTTAAGATGTAGAAATAACTCGCTCCTATGGGTTTATATCCTATAAAGTCATATATTATTCTCAACAATGCATTCCAAATATATTTTCATTTCTCTAAGTTTAAACTGTGAGTCAAAGGGCTTGTGGGTTATGGGCCCTTGATGTAATTAAATATATATATATGCAATAAATCATAGTGTCAATTTTAAATAGACATATCAAGTATGGTAAAAATATTTTCTCAAAATTCACTAAATAGTCTGTGATAGAGTCCAGTCCCATGAGATTCTAAATTCACTTCCTAAGTTTTTTGTTTCCTAATATTTATTGTATTGGATCATAGTGCATTATCCATCATTAGATGACATCAACATAAATATGTTAACCCAATTCTTTGCAAGTACTTCTCTTTATTAATTATTAAGAACTATGACAAAAAGCCCTAGCATTAAGTTTGGATGCAAATATATATACTTGAATTGATTGGCGTAATGAGAAATGCATATGTTATGTGTCATAGGAACCAAAACTTCAAGGACCAATGGAAATAGAAATATGATTCTCCTATAATGACCTTTCCCAAAACAAATTTTGGCCAATTGGGATAGATGAAAAACTAAACAGATGTTGCTAATTACTCCCAAAGCATTTGGAATTGTAAAGAAACACCTAATTAGTTTGTTACTATGAGATTTCCATGTTGATGAGAAGAAAATACATAAAATTAACAGCAAATATATCATGCATATCACAAATGGAAGCACATAATGCATACCTATGGGATTGACATTTCCCTAATACGTCTCCATCTATTGATGTTGAAGATATCCATAAACTTCACTAGTACTAGTGAGCAAGAAGCAAGCCCCAATTCACTTTGCAAGACCAAGCATGTTCGATGTTCCCATCACATTTGTATTGTAGAAATATTAAGGGGCCCAAAATATCTAGATAAAATAAAATCGAGTATCAAATTTATTAGTCATTCTTTTACAAAATATTATTAGGATCTCACTCCTCAAAATGATAAATTGCATTTACTTTTCAGATTCATCAAAAAACAAGTTGTTGTATTGTACTCCCATCCCAAAAGGACAAGGATTGTAATCTTATCTCTCTAGGTATCAAAGAAAAATCTCTATAGAAGAGAGGTTCTATTTGTGGCACTATAATCTATCTTGTAGTGCACTTAACTATTGGCCATTCTTTAAATATGAGGTACAAGCACTAGAGATATTGAATGTCATATGGTGTATGAAAGTGATTGAGATCAATTAAAATAAAATTTTAGTTATGATAATATGATTTTTTTAGTTAGTGGTTCTATCTACCTACTGATGGTTCTGAGATGAGACCACTTAGATTTATCACCTCCATATACTAGGTAGCCTTCATGATTGTAGTTAGTTGTACAATATTGTGTCACAAAAAAATGTATCTTTGGACATTTTTATGCTCATTTAAGTCTTTCTTATGGATTTTGGCTTGTTTTTTCCTAGATTTAACGTTGTAATGTGGTCAACACATTCACATTAGGTCTTGGACCCTTATGAATCATTAAGAATTCTATGATGTCTTGTCAAAGTGTTGTGAAGTGTTGTAACCCACTCTCACACTTTTCTAAGATGCTTTCATTAAAATTCACTTAAATAACCCCTTTTTATCACTTACCAAGTCTTATTTCAAAGTGTTGTAAAGAGTTGTAACAAACTTTCACACTTTTCAAGGCTTGTCATCACTAATTTGACCCTTTCTTATGTTTAAATGACCCATTAATGCACTTGTTGGCCCTACTTAAGTGTGTTTCAAAGAATAATCTTGTTAAACATCATTAAATATACTTTAATTCCTGACACCCAACAGAATTTCCCTAGTGGGACCAAGTTGCCACCTGGGGTGACTTAGTCCCACCAGGCACAAAAATAAAAATTATTTTAAATTTTTGGCGGGATATTATTATCTTAACCTTAAGGTTAGCTTGTGATGAGTTATTTTTGATAAATTTTGTAAAATCAAGTATAAATAAAGGGTTTTCCTCTCATTTTCACCCCCATTAATCCATTCTTACATTAGCATACATAAATTCACAATTCTCAAGCATTCTAGGCATTATCAAGCATACATTGGAGCATCTACTTGCATATCTTGAGATTTCTACATCTAGGGTTTGGTGAGTTGCAGCATTTCATGTTGGTCATTCATCATTCTCTTTTTATTTCATTTCATTTTTAAGGGTTTGATTACCAAATTAGGGTTTGACCAAGGAAAAACCCTATTCTCTAACCCTTAACCTTTTTTCCCCTCTTTGCATGTGTGTTTTGTAGGTATTGTATGCAGATTTTTCAAAGAGAAAGGTGTTAAAAGGTGTTTTCATTCCATCAAATTCATTCAAGTCAACAATGCCCTAAGTGAAGCTTGGAGACCATCTACAACCCTATTTCTATAGAATTAGAACTGAACACCTGTCAAGAAGAGAAGTCTAGACTAAGTGCTACAGGTTCCTATCCTAAAATTATCAAAAGCTAAAGGTGGACTAAGTTTCCATCGATGGTAAATTAGTCCCACTGCCAAGCCTGAAAGAGTGATTTCTGCATTTCTAGATACCCATTTGGCTAAAACCTATTACAATAGAATCTCCCTAAAACAGGACTAAGTCACGTAGCTTGGGGTAAGTATCCCAGTTGGCTTCAATAGAAAATTCTATAGGATTCCAAAGCCTCTTTGCATCACATTCCATTTTCCAAGTGCACCTATCTAGTTTCATTCATTTTTATTATTGTTTACTTGCATTCTTAGGTCATTTTTGCATAACACAATGTGTTTTCAAAAAAATTGTATTTCATTAGTTTTGCATTAATAATTCATTTCCTTTTTCAGTTCTTTACATTTAGAGCATTGCATTTAGACATATTTTAATCATATTAACATTAGTATTGAGTGAATCCCCAATTTTTTGCGGGATACCTTTCTCCTTTTAGGTGAAAAAACCTAGAAGTGCAAGAGAGAAGCCCCTTCAAAAATTTGTGGTTCATTTTGGTGAACCTGCATATAGAACATCTTATTTCTGATTTAGAGTGCATTTACATCCTAGGAATAACTTTCATTTACATTTCCTTCCATTAGGTTTGTTTAAGTTGCATCCTAGGGTTTTAAAAATTGCATTAGTGACAAGCTCACATAGCTTACATTTTTGCATTCCATTTCATTAAAAATTCAAAAAATTCTACATTTTCATATTATACCTACATCTAAAAACCTAAAAATCATAAAATCCATTTTAAAAATTCTTTAAAAATATTAAAAAAATCATTACTGGGACTAATTCGCCACACTGGGTGACTTAGTCCACTTGCACCTTTTGCACTATATTTTTTGTCATTTTCAAATCATCTTTTGTATTTCTATTTTCTGTTATTGCATTTCTATTACAGTTTCTAGGTTTGCAGTTTTATTCCATTTCTTGCATTTAGTATTCTTTCATACATTTGCATCATGGTTATGTGTTTTAATAAATTTTGGATGTCATTAAAATCTTTAGTTGACATGTCAAGCTATGCCTTTGGAATTGATCCTAATGACATTAAGCTTCCTTGTGCTCCTTCAACTCCTCATGAATGTCCTCCTCATGATGTTGACGTCATTGGAGAAGATGATGAAAACATGAATAAGTTCTTTAATGAATTCCTTGACAACCTCAAAGCTAATGCATGGGTATGTGCAGGATCATCATGGAAAAAATAGGCCCTTAAGTGGAAACAAATTTAGAAAAATCAGAGTTAGGAAACTTGACGTAAAAATTTGAATAAGTTATCTATATTATTTCAAAAATATGTAAAAATAGAATTTTTAGAAAATTGAATGTAGTTTCTAAACTACTAGGCTTTTTTTAAAAAATATATCTATTTGGTGAAAATTTGAAATTTCAATGCAGTAGTACTTAAATTTTAGGGAAAAAATAAGAAGTAGGTGTATGTCTGACCACCCTTACCACAGTAAAATGATAATGTTTTTTTATAAGATTTTAGATATAAGTAGAGGACTCATGTCCCAATGTGATGCATCTTTTTTTGTAATTTTTTTCTAAGTAAATAATTAATTATGAATTTTTTATTACAACTTTTAAAAAATATAAAAACTCGTATGTCTGACCACCTTAACTTGGTCAAAAATTCATGAAATTCAATTTTATTTTTTCCCTTATATGTGAAGCTATAGAATGTGACACATGTTTTGATTCAAAAATGTGATATCATTGAAAGCTATAGATGTTTTTTCAATCATCCTATCAATCAAGACTTTAGTCGTAATTTGAAGAAAATGAATAATAATTACTTATTAAATTCAAAGTAAAACATAATTTATATTGGTTGAAAGTTGAATCATCCTTTAAAAACCCTTTTCTCATCAATTTTGCAAAAAAATTGTCACCACATACCCATCATATTGCTACTTTTGCCCATCACATCCCGCATATACCCATATCCTTTATCCATCCATGAAACAAAAATACCTTCCACACCACCACTCGATACATTTTGGTATTTACATCTTGAAATAAAATGAACCTAAGCCCTCCATCGTGTGAATTAGTTCTTCTAAACAACTAACCCCTCAACCAGTCTATGATAAAAAAAGTCAATAATAATCCTGCAACCTTGAAGAAACCTATGAAAAATGTTTTACCATTTAAAGAAAACAAGGATTTGACACAACAACTCGAACATGACATTCATAAACTCTTAGAGAAAATTCAAAATATGAAAACACAACAGGGTTAGGATATCAAGACGCTCCTCATAATAGTAAGCCTCCTAGAGAATATTGGAGACTTCGTGACAATGGCATGGTGATCTTTGATTCCCCTCTTGATTTGAATGTTCTCCTTCCTCGAGAGCAACCCTTAGATGATAACAATGATAAGGATGAGATAATCACTTTAGGTCATCCTCCTTCCATTTGAGAAACGGGTGAATCTAGCAAACACAAGAGGCCCCCATGTTACAACAACTCGTGTTTCTCTATCCACCACCTGAATGTGAAAGGAAATTGCAAATACTTTTTAAACAAAGCACTCATACTATGACCACCTATGAATAGCTTGGTGATCTATCCTAAAATGCTAATGTTACACGCAAGTTATTATTACAGAAGTACTGTCACCACTGAAGAAATATCAAGTATCATTTTGATGACAATAATTGCTATCCAATTAAATCACCATCGAATTCTCCTCATGTAATAGTTGTAGAACATTCTCTTCCATCAACTATCTCAGCTCATTGTTGTCTTACACTCAAAAGAAGTTGCTAGCCTTGTCCTAATAATAATTTATTGTCCCTTCACTTGCATTATCCACCTTCTGCTTGTCAAATTGAGATCGGTAGTTGGATTACTTGCTCGATGGTTGAATCTGAATTTTCCTTACTAGTCTCTTTACATTTCTTTTTCTTTTTCTTTCATGTGTTTGTATGTGCGTAACGTGCCCCCATAATGTGATGTTTGATGTTCTCCTCTTGTGACATTCTTATATTTGTACTCCACCTTTCATATTTTGTAGTTTTTCTTTTGTGGTTTTGAGATGACACAAGACATTAAGATTGAAATGTCTCTTCATGTTGACCCAAAAGTCCCCTTTTCTTTTCTTTTCCTTTTCTTTTATCTTTTTCTTGTGTTTTCCTTTTGAGGATGACAAGGCATTGGGACCAAAATGTCTCTTTCATGTTGACCCAAAAGGCTCCTTTTCTTTTTCTTTGCCTTTTCTTTTATCTTTTTCTTGTGTTTTCATTTTGGGGATGACACAAGGAATTGCAAAATTTGTGTCTCC
This sequence comes from Sequoia sempervirens, assembly GCA_007258455.2. Taxonomy (NCBI): domain Eukaryota; kingdom Viridiplantae; phylum Streptophyta; class Pinopsida; order Cupressales; family Cupressaceae; genus Sequoia; species Sequoia sempervirens. The sequence goes on from VDFB02281492.1 coordinate 365,475,173, forward strand.
TTCATCTTGACCCAAAAGAATTTTCTATTTTCTTTCACCTTTTATTTTCATTTTCTTTTGTTTTCTTTTTGGGGATGACACAAAGCATCGAGACATCCTATGTATCTTCCATGTTGACTCAAAAGGATCTTTCTTTTTCTTTGTTTTCACTCTCTTTGTGTCATTCTTCTAGTTGTATGTATTTGGGGGATGATGAAAGTTCTGAGCTCTTTCCAAAACATTGTAGCAAAGAACATACTAATCCCAAATCCATAGATCCCTTATGTGTTTGGTGTTTTCATTTCAGGGGAAACCCCTTCCTTTTCTTTTTTCTTTCCTTCACATGACATAGCCTTACTTGGAAACATATGACTTGGAATAGGGGCTTTCAAAGTTGGCTCTCATGTCTTCTTTCTTATTTTCATTTTTCATTTGCTACTTTAAAGTAATTGCTCATAGCATGGTGTGTAGCAATTACTTTAAAGTGGGGGCATACATTGGAATTATTCATTTTGCATTTTTTTCTTTGTCTTGGTTCATAGTGTAGCCTTCTTATTTCATAAAATGTGTTTGTCACTTTGTGGATGACATTGGGTGTAGTGTCCTTCATGAGCATGATCTATCTTAGTATATTACATTCCTCTTGGTGGCTTTATGCGACACAGTACATCCCCTAAGTTGTGAATTTCTATTCTTTGATTGGTCCTCTCTTGGAGACATTAGACAAAATGTTCCCTAAGTTAAATACTTCACATGAACTAAGAAAGACTCCTTTAAACATCCTTTTGTATGTTGCATTTTTCATATGTTATATGGCCACCTTGCATAACACAACTTGCATGCCTATGGTGCCATTGCATTTGTACATGAGCTCCAAGCATACGAAGTTTTTCTTGTCTTGTGAAGCTCAAAATGTCATTTTATTTTGTGGAACCTTATTAAAGTTATCAAGAGGTATAACTTTGGTATGGCTACGCGTGAAGCGCATTCTAAGGCATGAATTTCCCCATAGCCACCTATGTGTGTGTGAGTGCATACTAGCCATGAATGTATTTTTCTCACCTTTCAGTCCTTCCAGTCGGTGGAAAACCATGAGTTTCATCACCTCAAATTAATTATGCATTTTGTTTTTCTAGAAAAATACCCTAGATCTAATCCACAATGTGATGGACAAATGATAGAAGCTTGATCTGATTCTCTTTTTCCTTCTCCTTTTTCCCTTTCATTCTTTTTCATCATTTTCATGTGTGTTCCTTTGTGCTAATGTTTGATTTTCCATGGGATCTTGATCTCGGGGGCTTGATCACCCCTCTTGATTGTTGTTGTCTCATCTTACCAGCATGAGTGCATTTGGATCCCTCTTGATATGCATGTTGGGCTACTTTAGTGTAAGTTTGAAGCAAGTTCATCCTCTCACTAAAGTGGGGGCTAAATGTATCACAAAAAATGTATCCTTGGACTTTTTTACACTCATTTGAGTCTTTCTTATGGATTTTGGCTTAAATTTACTTAGATTTAATGTTCTAATGTGGTCAAAACATTTACATTAGGTCTTGAACCCTTGTGAATCATTAAGAATTATATGATGTCTTATAAAAGTGTTGTGAAGTGTTGTAACCCACTTTCACACTTTTCTAGGACCCTTTCATTATAATTCACTTAAATAAACCATTTTTATCACTTACCAAGTCTTATTTCAAAGTGTTGCAAAGATTTGTAACAAACTTTCATGCTTTTCTAGGCTTGTCATCACTAATTTGACCCTTTCATATGTTTAAGTGACCCCTTAATGTATTTTTCATCCCTACTTAAGTGTGTTTTAGAGAATAATCCTGTTAAACATCATTAAGTATACTTTAATTCCTAGCATATAGTAAAATTTCCCTTGTGGGATCAAGTTACCACCTGGGGAAACTTAGCTCCACTAGGCACAAAAATCAAAATTATTTTAAATTTTTGGCAGGATATTATTCTCTTAACCATAAGGTTATCCTGTGATGTGTTAGTTTTAGGAAATTTTGTAAAATCAAGTATAAATAAAGGGTTTTCCTCTCATTTTCACCCCCATTAATTGATTCATACATTAGCATACATACATTCATAATTCTCAAGCATTCTAGGCATTATCAAGCATACATTGGAGCATCTACTTGTATATCTTCAAATTTCTACATCTAGGGTTTGGTGAGTTGTATCATTGCATGTTGTTCATTCATCATTCTCTTTTTATTTCATTTCATTTTCAAGCGTTTGATTACCAAATTGAGGTTTGACCAAGGCAAACCCCTATTCTCTAACCCTTAACCACGTTTCCCCTCTTTGCATGTGTGTTTTGCAAGTCTTGTATGTAAATTTGTCAAAGAGAAAGGTGTTAAAAGGTGTTGTCATTCTATCAAAGTCATTTAAGTCAAAAAATTTCTAAGTGAAGCTTGGAGACCATCTACAACCCTATTTTTGCAGAATCAAAACCAAACACCTGTTAGGAAGAGAAGTGTAGACCAAGAGCTACAGGTTCCTATCCCAAAATTATTGAAAGATGAAGGTGGACTAAGTCACCATTAGTGGAAAATTAGTCCCACTACCAGGCCTGCAAAGTGATTTCTACATTTCTAGATACCCATTTGGCTAAAAGTTGTTTTGGTAGAATCTCTGTGAAACAGGACTAAGCCACCTAGCTTGGCGTAAGTGTCCTAGTTGGCTTCAACAAAAAATTAAGCAGGATTCTAGATTCTCTCTGCATCACATTCAAATTTCTAGGTGCACCTCTCTAGTTTCATTCATTTATGTTATTGTTTACTAGCATTCTTAGGTCATTTCTGCATATCACAATATGCTTTCAAACAATTTGTATTTGATTAGTTTTGCATTCATAATTCATTTCCTTTTTCACTTATTTAAATTTAGAGCATTGTATTTAGACATATTTTAATCATATTGGAATTATTCTTGAGTGAACCCCCAATTTTTGGTGGGATACCTTTCTCCTTTCAGGTGAAAAACCCTAGAAGTGCAAGAGAGAAGCCCCTACAAAAATTTGTGGTTCAAATATATAAAGAGAATGGCTTGATTTTTAAATGTTCTTATAAGATAGTAAAAATTGTTTGAATTCATTTTCTTATAGATTTCTAATGTAAGATAAATGAATAATCACATTGTACAACCAACATTAGATTTGAAGCAAGGGAGACTAGTCTAATCTTTGTCGAGGGAGTGTTGCTAATCATAATGTATTGAAAGAATGACATAAAAGGAAAGGTGATGAAGAGTAACCATGGGATAAAGAAAAAAATCTATTTAATCTTGCTAGGTTGTTCGAATAGCTACATGATACTAAAAAATCAAATCTTTCATACCGGCTAATATTGTTCAAGTTTCCAGATTATGCAAATGAATATCTACATCTTGCAGCCATGGCTCAGGCTTGGAATGAGATCCAACTAAACCTAGAATTGATTGTGGATGCACTTAAGATGGATAAAACTCATAAATTTCTTTATGGATGCTTGGAAACATGGAATTGAAAATAGATGATTGACTTAAAGAAAAAGAAACAATTAAAGTTGGACAAAGTGAATCAGATGCAAAGAATTCTTATGTTGGCATTTCACTTGAAAATTGGAATTATGTTGTAGCTTTTCGCAATGAGAGGAGGGATCCAAAGATATCGTGTTAATATAATCAATCGATATTAAAATACATACATCTTAAACTTAATTTCAAAGTTCTATGACAATAATGAAGTTCTTGCCTTATATAACATAAACAAAATAATTATTTACAAGATTTATATTTACAAAGATAATACATCAATTGAATTTTCCATTAACAAAATGGAGTAATAGTGCTAATGAAAAAAATTGCAATATACTTACATTTCTAGGGTATCCATTAATATTAATGTCTAATAGTTATCACAATAATAAAACAAAACCTAGTTAACACAAATATTAGTTAATGTGATTGATATTGTGTATTAAGTAGTACACTTTTAAAAATAAAACTAAACTTATAATTCAACCTATATATATAGGAATATTTATAATTTAATGTTATTTTCTTAATATTCATTTATATTCATTCCTACATATATATGTATAGAAGGAAAATTCCTTTAAAACATTATTGGGTAAGTGAAAAAAGATGGGGGGCCAAAAGGGGGGCTTAACTGGTCACTTTTTACAAAAAAATAGGAAATATTGACCTTGAACATGAAACTGAGGATAGTTACACTCAAAATTTTGAGATGCAACAAAAAAAGGATTGAAGTGTTGTGCGTCTACTTTCTAAACTACTAATTTATTTTGAAAATGGTTGAGATTAAGGGGCTCAAAAGAGGGACATACAAAAATTGGTGTTGTTTTTGTCAGAAAAACATAACATAGCAACTTTTGTATGTCCCTACATGGTGAAATTTTTTTAGTATTTTTAAAATTGCTCCAGTGAGAAATTAGCTAACAGTATGTAGTTGATGCACAATTTTTCTAATATTTTTTTAATAAATATTTGATTTTTAACTAAATTTCTAAGTGGAATCTTTCTGAAAAATAAACTTTTGGCCATGCAACCCCTACAAATTTTGAAAACTAATTGATTTAAAAAAAATAAAAAAAATTGTAGAATGGAGTCTAGTTTCTAAAAATGTAATTTATTTGAAATTTTGATGAATGGCTAATTTATAACAAAAAAAGCACCAAACACTACTTTTTTCCAAAAAAGAGACACACAAATAAAATAAATTATACATGAAAGACTTAACATTGTCAAAAAGTGAAAAAAATTACATTGTTGGATAGCTAAGAGAGAACCTAACATTATCCAGGTGTTTGATTTGTTCGACATTGAAACACATGCAATCCTGATGGTGAGAACAAACTTGATTATATGAAATATTGTAGAATCTGCCAAAACATGTCTTTGGTTGTTGGGAAGGTCCTCCAAGCCTTTGGGTTGGTATTCCAAGGAAAATACCAAGCCTAAGGCTTGGGGATTCTCAAAGAAAGATATAACGCATGTACATTATAACGCACTCGCATTATAACACAAGTGCATTATAATGCACTTGCATTATATCTTATTTTTGACATGGTTTTTTGCATTTGTGTGGGACACGTCTAGTAAGACATAATGTGAGCGCAGTATAACACACTTGCGTTATGTATTGATTTATTTTAAATGCTGCTATATTGAATGCATGTTTATATATTTTTCTGCCCATGTATGCTTGTATGTCATGTGTGTATGTATGTATGCATTCTTGTATGTATGTATGTATGTATGCATGTATGTATGTATGTATCAAAGCATCTATATAGTAGGTATGTCTATATGTATGTAAGATTGTATCTACATATGTACATGTATGCTTGTATGTATGTAGGATTGTATGCACATATGTATTATGCTTGTATGCATGTAAGTATGTATGTATTTATGTATGTCTTTAGAGGGAGGGAGAATTTTAAGACAGAGAGTTGTCTAGGTAGGGTGGGATGGAGAGAGGGAAGGAGAGACCTGAGAGAGAGAGAGAGGTAGTGAGAGAGTCTTGAGAGAGGGAGAGGGGGTGGAAGGGAGAGTATAAGAGAGAGGGAGTGGGAGACAAAGGGTTGGAGTGAGAGGGGCTTAGCTAGGTAGGGTGGGAGGGATAGAGGGAAAGAGGGAGATAGGGGTGGGAGGGAGAGAGAGGGGTTAGAGAGAGGGAAAAAAAGGGAGAGTTATGTAGGTAGGGTTCCAAAGGGAGAGACTTGAGAGTGTGAGGGAGGGCGAGAGGGAGATACTTGAGAGATAGGTAGTGATAGGGAATGTGAGAGAGGAGTGGGATAGAGAGGGAGTGTGAGAGTGAGAGACCTGAGAGAGGGAGAGGGTGTGGGAGGGATTGACCTGAGAGAGGGAGAGATAGAGGAGGGTGGAGTGAGAGGGACTTATCTAGGTAGGGTGCGAAGGATAGAGAGAGAGGGGGGGGAGAGAGAGAGAGTTACCTAGGTAGGGTGCTAGAGGGAGACTCGAGAGAGAGAGGGGGTGTGAGGGAGAGACTTGAGAGAGAGGGAGAGAGAGGGAGTGATGGAGAGGCAGTGGGAGGGAGATAGAGAGAGATAGATAGAGGGATCGAGAGAGGGTTGTAGGGATTGATTGAGTGAGAGGTATGTAGAAAGAGGGAGAGGGTAGGAGAGAGGGTGGGAGAGAGAAGTCAGATGTATATATAGAGAGAAAGGGATAGGGGTTGAGGGTATAGGATTGAGGTATTAGGGTGGAAGACCTATAGGGTTGATGGTTTATGGTATTAGGGTTTAAGGGATGAGGGTTGAGGGATTAGGGTTGAGGGTAGAGGGTATTGGGTTGAGGGTATAAGTTAGAAGGTTTAGGGATTTAAGGTTAAATGGTTTAGGTTTAAGGGTTTAGGGTTAATGGTAGAGGGTTTAAGGTATAGGTTTGAAGGTATATGGTTGATGGATTAGGTTGAGGGTCCAATGAAAAGGGTAGAGGGTATAGGGGTTGAGGGTTGAGGGATTAATGATTGAGGGTTGAGAATTGAGGGTTGATGGTTTAATGTATAGGGTAGAGGGTAGAGGGTTGAGGGGTTGAGGGTTGAGGGTTGAGCGTGTAGACATGCGAAATTGACATCATGCATTCCTCATATTTAATTAAATCATATTCACCTATCAATTGAATAAATCAATTTTATTTGATTAATCTCCTAAGGTTATCTCTTTAATTGAATAAATCATTTTATTTAATTATCTCCTAAAGTTTCTTCATTTAATTAAATCAAATGTGTTTAATTAAATGGCTAATGTCCATTATTTCCTCCCATTTGATTTAAAATCTAAATCAAATGTCATGTCAACTAATCTCTATCTAAAGTTAATTAAGTCATCATTAACTTCTAACACTAATCCTCTTTTCTCTAGCTTTTTCCACTTGCACAATAAATCAATTTATTTGATTTATTATTTCATCTAATTTCATTCAAAAAGGGCATCAAGATGGAATATTCTTAAAATTTGAATTTTCCCTCCCACATGTCTTGTCCTCCAACATAGCATTAACTCCTCTTACATTGTCTCTTACATGTCTCCCACTTGGCATTTAAGACTCTTTCTTCTCCCTCAAACAAGCCATCTTTTGAATTTCAAATCTCACCCTCTTTGGCGCATTGACCAAGATGTGAAAAACTTTCCTCCATTGACATGTTGACAAGTGGCATCTTTTCATTAGCTCATGTTTTGTCCCACATCCTCCATGTTTTGCATTATTCCATCCTTCTTGGTTATAAATAGATGCCTCCTCTATTTTATTAATCCTCCACAACTCCACAACTTTATCACTTATCATCTTGCACCTTCATCATATTTGGAGCTTATAAAAAAGGGGTTGGGAAAAGGCTATTTTCCACATCAAAATAGCACCAATCCCCCTATAAGATGCTAGTTTGATCACTTGAATAATTTTTCATTGTGTTTTGCTTGCTTTCATGCTTTGCTTCCATTATTATTGTGTTCAAATGAATTTTATAGGGAGTAGTTTATTTGAGTTCTAACAATGGCTAATTTGAATAGTTTGTTTATTGTTAGAAATTGCAGATTTACCTCTCACAGAGGGTTGAGGGTTTAAGGTTGAGGGTAGAGGATTGAGGGTATAGGATTGAGGGATTAGGATTGAGGGTCCAATGTATAGGGCTTGAGGGATTAGGGTTTAAGGGTAGAGGGTAGAGGGTAGAGGGTTTAAGGGTTGATGGATTAAGGGTTGAGGGTTTAGATATTAGGGTAGAGAGTTTTCTTTGGTTTAAGGGTTGAGGGATTAGGGTTCAGGGTAGAGGGTATTGGGTTGAGGCTAGAGGGTAGAGGGTTTAAGGGTAGAGGGTTGAAGGTTGAGGGTTTAAGGTTGAGGGTAGAGGATTGAGGGTATAGGGTTGAGGGATTAGGGTTAAGGTTCCAATGTATAGGTTAGAGGGTATAGGAGTTGAGGGATTAAGGTTTAAGGGTTGAGGGTAGAGGGTAGAGGGTTGAGGGTTGATGGATTAAGGGTTGAGGGTTTAGGGATTAGGGTAGAGAGTTTTCTTGGGTTTAAGGGTTTAAGGGTTCAGGGTAGAGGGTTTAAGGGTAGAGGGTTAAGGGTTTATGGTTTAGGATTGAGTGTTTAATGGTTGAGGGTTTAGGGTTGAGGGATTAGGGTAGAAATGGAGGGATGGATGGATAGAGAGATGGAGGGAGAAGTGGGATAGAGAGGAGAGAAGAGGATGGGGACCATAGATATATGAGGGTTGAGGATCCAATGTATAGGGTAGAGGGTTGAGAATTGAGGGTATAGGGTTGAAGACCTATAGGTTTGATGGATTAGGGTATTGGGTTGAGAATATAGGGTTGAGGGATTAGGGTTGAGGGTACATATGGTTGAAGGATTAGGGTTGAGGGTTTAGAGTTTAAGGGTTGAGGATTTAGGGATTAAGGGTTGAGGGTTGATTGAGGGTTGAGGGTTTAATGTATAGGGTATAGGGTTTAAGGTTTTAGGGTTTAAGGGTTGAGGGTTGAGGTTTTAAGGTTGAGGGTAGAGGATTGAGGGTATAGGGTTGGGGATTAGGATTGAGGGTCCAATGTATAGGGTAGAGGGTATAGGGGTTGAGGGATTAGGGTTTAAGGGTTGAGGGTTGAGGGATTAAGGGTCAAGAGGTTTGAGGGATTAGAGTAGAGATTTTACTTGGGTTTAAGGGTTTAAGGGTTGAGGGATTAGGGTTGAGGGTAGAGGGTAGAGGGTAGAGGGTTTAATTGTTTAGGGTTTAAGGGTTGAGTGTTTAAAGTTTAGAATTTAGGGTTGAGTGTTTAAGGGTTTAAGGGTTGAGGGCATACTGTTGAGGGATTAGGGTAGAGATGGAGGGATAAGTGAGATAGAGAGGAGAGAATAGGAGGGAGGGACAAAGATATATGAGGGTTGAGGATCCAATGTATAGGGTAGAAGGTTGAGAATTGATTGTATAGGGATGAGGAACTATAGGGTTGATGGTTTATTGTATTGGGTTGAGGGTATAGGTTTCAGGGGTTAGGATTTAGGGTACATATGGTTGAAGGGGATCTAGGAAAAATTCACCGCCAACAATTCATGGATGGAAAATTCATCACCAGAAATTCACCATGGGAAAATTCATTGCCATGACAAATTCATCGCCAAATAAAATTCACTTCCAGCAATTCACTGAAGCTGAAAATTAACCGCCATTAATATTTTTTAATATATATTTGAAAATTTTGATTTTTTTTTCAAAAGAATAATTTGATTTATGATAATAAAAATAAAAATATCAAAATAAACATAAAAAATAACTATTGAGATTAATAGTAAAAGATCATTACTAGCACTATAGAGGTGTATAATTATTATTTTTTGGGTATCTCAATAAATAATTAAACAGGTAAAAAATAATCTTAGAGGGTATCTCAATAAATCAATAATTATTATTGAGATGAATAGAAATTACATTCATATCAAAATAAATATCAATAATTAATATTGAGATGAATAGAAATTACTATGGGTAAAGTATTTTTATTGTTTGTAAATATTGAGATGAATAAAAATTACATTCATATCAAAATAAACATCAAAATAAATTGTAATAGAGGTGAATTTTTTTTTTTTTTAAATCAAAGTTATAGAAATATATATTAAAGAATATTAATGACAATTAATTTTCCACCTTCGTGAATTGCTGGCGGTGAATTTTCCCACGATGAATTGTTGCCAGTGAATTTTCCATCGGTAAATTGTTGACGATGAATTTTTGATATGTTGGTTAAAGGATTAGGGTTGAGGGCCCAATGTATAGGGTAGAGGGTATAGGGGTTGAGGGTTTAATGCATAGGGTATAGGGTTGAGGGTTTAAGGTTGAGGGTTGAGGGTTTAAGGTTGAGGGTAGAGGATTGAGCATATAGAGTTGGGGGATTTTGGTTGATGGTCCAATGTATAGCGTAGAGGGTATAGGGGTTGAGGGATTAAGGTTTAAGGGTTGAGGATGGAGGGTTGAGGGATTAAGGGTCAAGAGGGTAGAGGGATTAGGGTAGAGTGTTTACTTTTTTTTTTAAGGGTTTAATGTTTGAGGGATTAGGGTTGAGGGTAGAGGGTATTAGGTTGAGGGTAGATGGTAGAGGGTTAAGGGTTTAGGGCTTAAGGGTTGAGGGTTCAGGGTTTAAGGTTGAGTGTTGAAGGGTTTAAAGGTTGAGGGTATATATTTGAGAGATTAGGGTAGAGAGGAAGGGATGGATGGAGGGAGTGATGGAAGGATAAGTGAGATAGAGAGAAGGAGAGAAGAGGATGGAGGTGAAAAGATATATGAGTGTCGAGGATCTAATGTATAGGGTAGAGGGTTGAGAATTGAGGGTCTATAGGGCTGATGGTTTTGGGTATTGGGTTGAGGGTATAAGTTTGATGGATTAGGGTTGAGGTTACACATGGTTGAACAATTATGGTTGAGGTTCCAATGTATAGGGTAGAGGGTATCAAGGTTGAGGGTTTAGGGTTGAGGATTGAGAATTGATGGTTCAGGGTTTAATGTTTAGAGTAGAGGGTAGAAGGTAAAGGGTTTAATGTTTTAGGGTTGACGGTTGAATTTTTAAGGTTGAGGGTAGAGGATTGTGGGTATAGGGTTGGATGATTACGATTGAGGGTCCAATGTATAGGGTAGAGGGTATAGGGTTTGAGGGATTAGGGTTTCATGGTCGAGGGTTGAGGGTTGAGGGTTGAGGGATTAAGGTTCAAGAGGGTTGAGGGATTAGGTTTGAGGGTAGAAGGTATTGGGTATTGGGTTGAGGGTAGAGGGTAGAGGGTTTAAGGGTTGAAGGTTGAGGTTTTAGGGTTTAGGTTTGAGTGTTTAATGGTTTAAGGGTTGAGGGTATACAATTGAGGGATTAGGGTAGAGAGGGAGGTATGGATGGAAGGAGAGATAGAGGGATAAGTGATTAAGTTTTGAGGGTCCAATGTATAGTGTAAAGGGTATTGGGGTTAGGGGTTTAGGGTTTGAGGGTTGAGGATTGAGAGATTAAGGTTTGAGGGTTGAGAATTGAGAATTGAGGGTAGAGGGTAGAGGGTTTAAGGGTTTAGCATTTAAGGGTTTAAGGTCAAAGAAATGGGGTCTCCTAGTGATGTAGAGAGATAGAGGGAGTGGGAGAGATATAAAGGGTAGAGGGGAGAGAGATAGAAAGAGAGAGTGAGTGAGGGAGAGAGACTTGAGAGAGGGAGAGGGGGTAGGAGGGACAAAATTGAGAGAGAAAGAGAAAGGGATGGAGTGGGAGAAAGATAAATGGTAGAGGGTTAAGGGCATAGGGGAGAGAGATAGAATGAATGATTGAGTGAGAGAGAGAGAGAGAGAGACTTGATAGAGGGATAGGGGGTAGAGGGAGAGACTTGAGAGAGAGAGAGAAGGAGGGAGTGGGAGAGAGATATAGGGTAGAGGGTAGAGGG
>VDFB02281492.1:365487512-365629618 GCA_007258455.2 Sequoia sempervirens
TTGAGTGTTGAGGGTAGAGAGAAAGATAGAGAAAATAAACTTATAAAAAATCAACTTTCTCATAATGTGAGCACATTTTGAAGTAGTAGAGATATGGTCGTTCTTTTAGCAAGACATAACGTGCACACATTATAACACGAGCACATTTTGGATTGCTCTAAAAATGGTAAAAATCTCAATATACTTGTGATCTCAAGGCCCACATTCTGCATATTCTCCTAGTTCTGCATGTACTCTGACAAGAAAAATATTTTTAATGATTTTGTGAAGTGTGCACGAATATTTTTCACATTCCACCACCTATTTCATCATCTTTTCACCACCATTTCATGAAATAGCAATTTTTTCATGCTGAAAGGCATATAATATCAATTCAAGTTTGAATTCCATTCAAGAGTGATATACAATTGAAGTTTGGAGGAAACAAGATTTTGAAAAAGTCAAATTGTTGGGGAGTTTGAAGAAAGAAGAAGCAAAGGCTTTATAATTGGGTAGAACTCCTCCATTTTAAACTCTGGATTCTTAGGTATGTGAAGTCTTTACACATTTTATTTCATTCTATTATTAGCTTGTCAATGCACATTTTAAATTACATAATTCTTTATACTTTCTAATTACATTTTTAAACCACGTCTCTTTGAGGCATTTTGTTAAACAATTAACTTACCTTGTGTATGCTTCCACATTTTGTATACACATATATATGAAATAAGTTATAAGTAAAATAATACATAATTTCTCAATCCTTTACTATGGATGTTCATACTACTCTCCAAAGATGTAATTTTGGTATAGGCATGAGGGATGTTGGAAAATGTAGTTGAATTTCATTTTAAACCTACAATTTGCATATTCTTGAAATTTTCTAAAGCATTTCCAATAAATCTATTTTGTGCATATCTTGCAATCATTATATTCCATGAGGACATATCTCATTGAGGTATTTTGTCAAACAATTATACCAAGTAGTTGATTTCCTTGTCTATGCTACCAAATTTTCCATACATGTCTCTAAAAAATTGGAATATACTCCTCCCACATTGATAGATCTTTGAATCTATTTTGGTTTTCATCTCTATTTATAAATTTGCCTCATCAATAAACTTACCTTATCACTTATGTTATGATATATTTTAAATGATTCCTTGATTAGTCTACCTAAAAGGTATTCTAACCCTTCTCTCCATTGTTTCAAGACTCTTTATTCAAGGCTAAGTTAGCAACATGGGGAAAGGTGAAAATTATCTTGCAATCATGGCTCAAAATGGAAGCATGGACAAGGAATTTGAAATTTTTGACAATAATTTTTTCATATAAATGTATGCAAAATGTGGTAGCATTGACAGGCTAGTGAGCTTGGCAAGCTAGTGAGCTCACTAGCTTGCCAATGCAGTAGGGTTGACAAGGTAGGGGCAATGTATTCCTCATAGAAATGGGGACTCATGGTGATGTATATCATCATGAGTCCCAATTTCTATGAGGAATATGCTTCTCCTACCTTTTCAATCACTGTGATTCCCCATTTCTATGAGGCATACGCTGCCCCTACCTTGTCAACTATAACACATTGGCAAGCTAGTGAGCTCACTAGCTTGCCAATGTGGTAGGGTTATCACCATGATTCCCCATTTCTATGAGGCATACACTGCCCCTAACTTTTTATATATCACCGTGGGACCCCATCTCTATGAGGCATATGATGCTCCTACCTTGTAAACCCTATCACATTGGAAAGCTAGTGGAGCACTAGCTTGGCAAGCTAGTGGTGCTCTACTAGCTTGCCAATGCAGTAGGGTTGACAAGGTAGGGGCATCATATGCCTCATAGAAATGGGGATTCATGGTGATATACCTACCACATTGGCAAGCTAGTGAGCTTACTAGCTTGCCAATGCGGTAGGGTTGACAATGTAGGGGCAACATATGCCTCATAGAAATGGGGTCTCACAGTGATGTATATCACTGTGATACCCTATTTCTATGAGCCATACGATGCCCCTACCTTTTCATATATCACCATGAGACCCCATTTCTATGAGGAATACACTACCCCTACCTTGTCAACCCTACTGCATTGGCAAGCTAGTGGAGCACTAGCTTGCTAATGCTCCACTAGTTTTCCAATGTGGTAGGCTTGAAAAGGTAAGGGTAGCATATGAATCATAGAAATGGGGTCTCAAGATGATGTATATCACCATGCGATCCCATTTATATGAGGCATACGTTGCCCCTAGACCCCATTTATATGAGGCATACGCTGCCCCTAGACCCCATTTCTATGAGGAATATGTTGCCCCTACCTTGTCATACATTATCGTGAGACCCTATTTCTATGAGGCATACACTACCCCTAGACCCCATTTATATGAGTAATATGTTTCCCCTACCTTGTCGTGCATTATTGTGAGACCCCATTTCTATGAGGCATACACTACCCCTACCTTTTCAACCCTACATGCCTTGTCCATGCTTCCATTTTGATCCTATCTTGCAATCATGGCATTGAACATTACCGCATTTATTTAAGGAATTCCATCATAAAAATTCATGTGACCTTTGTCTATGCTAGAAACACTCTTCTACAGGATGATTGTAAGTATTTTGTATGAAGCCTTGAATGACATATATTTCATTTATTTGTATGGATTCATTTTTTAGGAACTAATATTCATGTCATTACCATGCTACAGGTGAAATTATCCACCATGCCGAGGAAATGAACAAGGAATAAACTAACAAATGAAGAGTATGAAACTAATAAAGAAAAGGAGAGAGAATGGGTGAGTGAATATCGTGAAAAGAAGAAATTGGATACGATTGATGAAAACAAGCTGATTGAGGAGGAACCTCAACCATTAAAAGGAGAAAAGGCATTGGTGGAAAAAGGGGAACGAATGCGAAAGCATCATGGTAAGATAGATTTAAATATCGTAGATGGAGACACACCCTCTACTGCAAGTGAATACTAAGGGACACCATTAAACACAAGTGAGTATGGAGGGACACCATCTACCACAATTGAATATGGAGGGAAACCATCTACCACAAGTGAATATGGAGGGACACCATCTACTAAAAGTGAATATGGCTAGACATCATCCACCGCATCTCAAGTTGAGAGTACATCATCACTCAGATTTGAAAAAGAAGGTATGACATCATCTTGATGTGAACCTCAAGGTATGTTGTCTATTCCACCCTTGAACGAAGGTACAAAATCTATCCCACCTCACTTAAATATTGATGAAATTCCTAATGTTGAGATGTATGTACCTAGGAGAACACCACCTAGAATTATTTGTAGAAATCCAAAGTATTTGATTAATATTGATGAGGATATTTTGCAGCACATGGAAGGTAAGATTCTAGCACGCACTTGTAGAAGATATGCTGATAAGATTTGGAAATTGTTCTTTGAAAGGATAAATGAGACTACAAGATTTCACCTATATGTTGAAATGATGCGGGGTATAGAATATAGAAACATCATGAATAATCTTGGGTTGAGAACATTGAATGCTTCAAGTGAAAACACTATTGTGAATAATCTAATGGATGGTTATGAGAGTGTGGGTAAGACCTCATGCTCAAAGGATAGTGATGTCACCCGACGTATTATTACATAGGATTTGGTAAGTAGTCAAAGAAAGAGATCTCGTCTCATTAGAAAGATGAGTGAATAATTGAGAATTAATAGAAAAACTTTATAAATAGTGTAGAACCATAATCCAAATACCTACAGAACACAACAAATGAAATACATTAGGAGATCAAATGCAAGTAAGAATAAGGATTCCCCATGAAATCCATTAGCAAAGTTTAAAATAGGAAATGAGAAAAGAATGAAATGAAAGAGCAATAAAGCAAGTTAAATCCTATTGAAGACAATGCAAACTCTTGATCCCATGCGGGAATTGGTGCCAATTTGATGTGAAAATTGGCCCTTTCCTAATTCCTATGATGCAAGATTGATATGTGTTGATGATGATTGATGAATGATCCACTTTTTTGATGAATATTGAGTGCTCCAAGCTAAAAACCTGCATAACCTAGCTATGATTCAATAAAAACGGATGAAATTTGATAGATATTTGAGCATGGTAACTTTGCATAATTTGTGGATGATCAAATGAGGATATGAGCTCTTTATTTATAGAATGCCAAAATGGATGAATGTCCAAATTTGAGCAATGTGGGACTAACATTCATCCAATGGCAAGATTCCACTTGTCAATTCATGAGTGGATGGAGGATGTGCAAGTTTTAGGGATTGTGCCAATAAATGCATATTTTGAATTTCAAATTTGTTAAAATGACTTGCAAGAGGGAATGGAAAATGCAATAAATTCCACTTGGCTCAAGGAAAAGGACATGTAAGATGGAGTTATTTCCTTGTTGGATGTACATGTCCACTTGAATTTTTTTGAATTCAAACTTGGAGAATATTCGAAAAGATGTCTTATGAGGAAAATAGAGATTTAATAAATGAATTAAATCTATTTTCATGTGCAACTTGCAAAATCTAGAGGATGGGACATGACAAGAGATTAAATTAATCAAGGGTTAATTAATTTAATGAGAGATTAGATGATGTGACCTATTTGACTCAAATTTATGGATTTATCTAAATCAAATAAGAGAGGAATATGATAAGAGAATAATTAAATAAGGATTTTGATTTATTTAATTAAAAGAGATGGTGTTAGATTAAATCAAATAAGGTTTTAATTTATTTAATTTAATGGATAGACTTTAAAGATTTAATCAAATAAAATTAATTATTTAATTATATAGGGATAATTAGATCAGATGATTGATTTAATTAACAAAAGAGAGTGACTTAATTAGATAAAATGATTTATTTAATTAAGAAAGGAATATTTATGAATTTAATCAAATAATGAGATTTGATTAAATCGTTAGACTGAGGGATGTTTCAGGATGAAACGATGTTAGTAGTTGGGATCAGATGCACAATGTCAATCAGCATATTTTGTGTCTACATTTTGTCCCTCTTTGAAGCAATGCACTTGTTGTGTTGGTTCAAAGAATAAACTATCTCGATCAAAGCCAAAAATTTTGCTATTTAAAATCTTGCCCCACTATTACCTGGCAAGAGAAAACATGCCATTATAATGGCCCCTCAAGAGATTGAACGAAAATTTCAATTTTTGGGTGATCTCATGACAAAAGAGGACAAAGTTCCCGACAAATCCAAAAAGGCTCTAGGAGGCTAAAAATGTGTCTAAATTCAATAAAATGATGTAAAATAGGCCTCAACTGGACAAAAACAAGTTGGAGGGTCCAAAACCCTAGTGGGACATCCAATCAGGGTGAAAAAACCCTAATTTTGAAGCTTAAAAGGGGCCCAAGGGGTCACTTTCAAGTCATTTTCACACACTTCCATTAGCAACCTTGAGATTTGAGCTCTGACCTCCTAACAATATGGCACAATGACAGCTTCCCCTACACATTTCTAATTGAGTTCGAACGTACCAGCGACCACCTGGCATTGGGGCACCAGTAAGTGACCCTTACTTGAGCTTTGTTTTTCATTTTTTGCCTTCATTTAATGTTTTGAAATTCAGTCTTTCTGTAGCAACACTATATAGCACCACTCAGAAATCAAATTGCGTTGCTCGGTGTTAAATAGCCTTGTGGCAGTGCAATTTAGAGTTTGAAAATAGACTCCAAACTATGACGCTGAGCTCGGGGCTAGCAGGGTGGTTTGGAAACTGCGATGTGACGGTCGTGCATTTGCTCAAAGTGCACCGCTGGAAGGAAAAGTGCACCACGGCGGTGCCATTTTGGTCTTTTATGCCCTAGCATCAAAGTTTGATTAGAAATCAAACTACGATGCCTTCATGGATTGCACCACTGGAGAGGTTTTTCGAACACGTGGCGAAGAATTTTTCAAAAAATTTAACATGGTGACCTTCCTTAATGCAAGATGCAGCAAGGGAGCTCTACTCTCGAGAGCACAGGTCATGGGACCTATTCGGCTATTTGCAGGACTTGAGTGATAGGGATCAGGATCGACTCTGGGTCATGGGGTTATGGTATATCACTTACGTAGCACCCATTTGCACTCACTTAGGGATGTTGTTAGCGCTGGTCGAGAGATGGCACAGTGATACCTCTTCATTTCATGTTCCCACTGGCGAGGCCACCATCACCTTAGAGGAAATTTGGCATATGTTGAGATTGTTGATTCATGGTCGATGGGTGATTTTTGACATGGACGAGGGGTGTGATGCTTTCCATAGAGGACATCATTTTTTGTGAGGGGCAGATAGAGCTCTAGCGGCATAGGATCCTAGCATCTCCCTTCCACCTAGTTGTTGCAGTGGTTATTTCAGGTCTTGTTGCCCCTGACAAACGAGGCCAATGCTTCAGTCCCAAATGGGGATATTGCTAGGAGTGAATGGTTTGAGATAGGCCGGTCTATTTTTCTTGGGGGTCAGTGCTTCTAGCTTCTTTATACAGAGATTTGCACAAGTATGTGTACATGGATGACAAAGCACTCAGAGCAGGAGTGACCCTTATTCACATTTGGGTGTGGGAGGACATTGTTGTTGTACATTCACACATTGTTTTAGTTTTGATGGGAGCTGATGATCCCCTCATGTGGCATTACAGAGGCAGTGTGTCCTTCACACACACAGGTGAGCACATAATCCTCTACTAGAGGAGAGTCCTCGATGAGATGCAGGTGTTCACATGGCGACCGTACCTTGGTCGGACTAGATGGGATGGCGATGCAGAGCAACTATTC
This sequence comes from Sequoia sempervirens, assembly GCA_007258455.2. Classification (NCBI taxonomy): domain Eukaryota; kingdom Viridiplantae; phylum Streptophyta; class Pinopsida; order Cupressales; family Cupressaceae; genus Sequoia; species Sequoia sempervirens. Next base: position 365,494,287 of record VDFB02281492.1, read on the forward strand.
TATGCCCGCTAGGACCGGTATATGCAGGGGCGGGAGCACATGATGATCAAGAGGTACTTTCCTGGGCGTGTGCAGCATCAGTTTGGTGAGCCCTAGGATCACCTTGATGATGAATTTGAAGCTATCTTCACCCGCACCATGACACAAGCTTCATGGGGACGGTATATTCCTATCTCAAAGGTGGTCGATAGTTTCAGACAGTTTGAAGCTTGGACATGGGCCTATTATTAGGGGCATCCAGATCTAGGCACGCCATAGGCATACAGGGATCGGTTCCATCCTCCCCTATGATAGACCATTGTAGGAGCAGTCCCAGATCAGTGGAGAGTGAGAGGCAGAGGGGGAGGATGAGGATGGAGGGCTGATGTATGACAGGACCAGCTGGTTGGGCCCCCAGTTCAGCAAGGGTAGGGAGATGTACCGATGCCAGATCAGCAACAGGTGCCACCAAGTGTACCACCACAGGTTGGGGGAAAGGATCAACCTCAGGTGCAACCTCAGGTATAACTATGAGCACAGCCAATAGGACAGGTGGATCCTCGGGATACATTGATTGCTCAGCTATAGGCCTAGGTGCAGACTATGATAGGGGAGAGGGATCAAGCTCGAGCCGAGAGAGAACATATGAGGGTCAAGAGGGATCAGGCCATTCAGTAGAGATAGGCTACAGAGTTATAGGAAGCCACAGAGCTAGGTCAGAGACAACAGTTAGAGAGTATAGCAGCCTCCTCTTCCCAGGGTACAGTATCTATTCAGTCCTACAAGGATGTTGTTTGAGAGGCCGAGTACTATTGGAGGCATTATCATGAGGCCGTACCCAGAGGAGGATGGGTCCAAGAGTACTACTCACATCAAACCAGCTATAGACTAGCAGAGTGTCACAGTGACAGGGGTGAGGGCAACATACATGGGGATAGACTTTGATCAAGATGATGTGATAATTTTTGTGCCTTATGGGCTCCTTTTTGATAGCCCGATGGGCCTTTTGTACTAATTGACATACATGTATAGTGATTTAATTTATTTGTACTATGACAGTTACATTATTGATGATATATATGAGCTGATGATGATTTTGATATGATGTGATGTGGTGCCATTTATTTATGTATGGATTATTTTATTTCTATATGTTGTGCAATGGTGTTTATGATATTATATGATGTGTTTATGGATGATTATGACTAATAGATCTATATTATATTAACCTATGATATGAAAATGTATTTATGTGATGTGCAATGATGTCTATATGATGATCAAATGGTGAGGTGATATGTGATATGGATTGTAATATGCAAAATGATATGGTATGTACATGAAATATTATGTGATTTGTGCTTATATATGAATGGATTATGGATGGATGTATGGTTTGCATGTAATGAATTTTCTATGTTCCTATTTATGCTTATAATGTGTGTAATGGTTTATGCAATGAATGATTTATGATGCTATTTATGAGATGAAATGGATGATGTAATGCAATGGTCGTGATATGATGCAAATGCGATGGTTTTATGTAATGCAAATGAGATGGTTTTTTAAGATGCTTAGAATAACAAATATTATTATCCTAAACATATTAAATGATAATGTAATGTATGTGATGCATTTAATATGATGCAATGATATGTTAATGCAAAGCGGTATGATGATGTGTCATGTAATATGAACGTAATGTGTGTAATGGATTATCTGATAATGCTTATGTATCTATTATGTATGATTATTTAGTAGGTGGTAATGTGAATTGGTTATAAAATGCAAATGAATGTTTATGCGATGATTTATATGATAAATTCAATGTTATGCAATGTAATGGATGAAATGGGATGAAATGGATGCACCTATCCATGAATAATGCTTATAATAACATGTTTATATGATGATGGAAATGCAATGCATATGTTTCCTATATGATATGCTTATGCAATATGCTAATGATTTTTGGATGCAAGATCGATGATGATGGTGATGATGATGGCGATGATCAACTATCATAGTACTTTGTTAGTGCAATGAGCAAGAAGAGAAGAAGTCAATTCAACAAGACACAAGATGATGAAAATGCAAATGATGATGATGATGATTTCTTGCTGAGGAATTAGGATTTTCAAATGGCCAATTTCCTTATGTTTGATAACACATGTGTTACGATGCATCAAGGTATAGAAAAGTAGGATGGCGTTGTACTTAGTGTGATGGACTTTGACTTGACAAGTAGATAGGAGTATCCTTGTTCGCACCTGACATATGGAAACCTTGCTAGGATGCACTTTAGAAGTTTCAAACACCTCAGACCAAAATGCGGAAAGGTAAACCTATCAATGCAATAGTCAACAAGTTTCCCAAAACCTCCTCCATACATACCTAACAAAGCAAGTATTCGCCAAGTTTATATTACATGGACGTCCAACAAGCACAATAGACAAAAGATATTTATCATTGCCCCATTCCTATTTCTCTAAATCCTCTGTTCAGATATCATCAAGAAGTCCTTGGAATTAGTGCAATAAGATAAGTCAAAAGATAAAGATCAAGTACGCAAACAAGCCAATGTTCTTCATACCTTCAGCCAAAGGGATGTGTTTTGACAGGATAAGAATCCAAGTGATATCCAAAATGACACCCATTGTTAGAACGATATATCCTAGGACATGCATTGTATAGGATGATGATGGTTTGATAAGTTGCTTGATAAGCTGCTGATATAAGGTTGACTGACATTTTTGAAAATGATCAAGAGTTTGATTTTTCTTTTAATGGTTTGTTGTTTCAATTTTGATTTTTTGTTTGAAGTTTTCTTTTGTTGATTGTTGTGATTGTTTCTATTTGTGTTGCCAAAGGATGAAGGTGATGATCAGTTTATTATGGACAATTGATTATTTTGAGTAAAACCGAGATGGGACATGGATTTTTTCAAATATTTGGATGTTTTTTATGTTTTTGGAATGTTTTGAGGCTGTTTTGGGGTTTTTCAATTTTTCAAATGTTTTTGATTTTTGATTTTTTGAATGTTTTTGGATTTTGATGTGATTTTGAATGTTTTTGGATTTTTTGTGTCTCAGGGGCTGATCAAAGATTATCCTTGCCTACGTTTAAGCTCAAAGACAACGTAGTTCAGAAACCATGTTTTTTTTATGTTTTTCTGACTTTTTGAGTGTTTTTGGATTTTTCGCATGATTTTGATGATTTTTATATGGATGTGATATTAGTGGTCTGTTTTGGATTTTGTTGAAGACCAAGCTAAGTTTGATTGATCGAATCGATGGATTGATAATGATGATAACATTGTTGAGGATACACAACAATGCAAGGATTTGATTGATCAAGATTGATGATGATAACATTGTTGAGGATGCACAACAATGAAAGGATAGTGTTTAAGCAACACAATGATCGGGAAGGATATCCCAAGATTATGGATTTTTTATTGGATTTGATTAATTAGGATTTTGAAGCTTGATTTGGAACAAAATATGTTTGAATAATTTGATGTGACATTTGAAGTGTAAATTAGATGCAACTGATAGTGATTACTTGGATTGATGTTCGATGAAAGATGAAGCTTGATAAGGAACATTTTCTCGTCAAAATATGCTATGGGTTAGTGATTTGGAATTTGATCACAAATGGTTTTGACCAATGTGATTTCACATTGTCCAATGTTTGGATCACCACATAAGTTTGAGGATATAGATCATGATTTATTCTCGAAGCAAGGTGTAAATATCTGCCCCCAATGTCTAGCAATGTATGGAATGTCATGGATGGATGCTTGGATAGGTGTGTGTATGGATGGATATGGATTATCTTGCGATAAGATAAAGTGTTTGGATAAAGAATGCTCATTTGGATAATGCTTCATGGCTCAGATAACGTTGGATAGGATAGGATCAATGAAAATGACCCATGTCAGGATGTTTTACCATAAGCAAGTGTAAAGTGTGCCCCAAACTTTCATCAAGATCAAGATAACTCAGACTGTGGATGCAGATGGATGAAAATGGATTAGATAAATGGTTCATGGATGAGTGGATTTATTATGGATAAGATAGATGGAATGTTCAATTTATTACAGATGGGATGAGATGCTTTCACCTGAAGTGGTGCAAGTAAATGCTTAATTCTACACATGATGCCTATTTTCCAAGTTTTCATCATGGTCTTGCCCAAAGCGTCACCCATGCGGTTTTCACTAGAGGATGATTTTTTTTCCTTACTATTTTCAATCCTTTTTTTTATTTTTTTGAATTTTCATATTTTTTGATTTTTTTGGTTTTTTTGAAAGATTCATGTTGACCCACCTAGTGGTGTCGATGTAGATGCTTCTATCATAATGTGCCATCGGTATCCTTCCTGAAGAAGTTGCTTTGCAAAGATATGTGCACTTGAATGCAACTTTTGGGATTCCTGATTTGCTTTGTCGATACGGGAGTTAACTTTGTCTCTGTGTGCACATCACGATAGAGTGCCTTTGAAATCCTTATGATGAAGGGTCATTGCCAATACATGGTCAATGTGAGTCTTGGATATCATGCGTGGAGGCATGGATGGAGTGTGTTTAGGGATAGGAGATGGATTGGTTGATAGTTTGGAACCTCTGACTCTCCAAACTTGGGAAGATGAGCAATGATGGGTGGATACAAAAGTGTGTGTGGAATTAGGACCAACTGCTTGATATACTTTTTACGTTGCTTGAAAATCCTGCTTTTTCTTTTGTGGACATCTTTGATGGATACTTTTCCCCTTTTTATGTGTCCCCATAGTTTCTTTGACTGATGGAGTTTGATAGGAATGATCTTTCTTTGTATTTTTTGGTATCCATTTGTATTTTATTTGTCCATTATGCTTTTCAATTCCTTTTCCTTTGATAATGTTCTTCATAATTTGATTCAATTATTTCTTTTGACATTGGTCACAATTAATGGATGGGGTGATGGGTGGATGAAGATTCATGATGTGGCTGGTTGTAGTATTGGCATCCGTTTCATCATAAGGATTCTTCATGCTCCCTATGTTGACATTTGCTTGGGACAAAATTTCCCCCAGTATGGTGGTAGTAGTACCTTCATGCTTTAATTTTTCCTATTCTAAGATGTCATGTTTAGAATGTATTCTCTGATAAATGACCACCATAGGTGACATTGTTTCAATTTGTTGCTATGCTAACTCTGAATTATACTGTTCTATCTGACTCATTTCCTTGAGTGGATAATGTTGGATATCTTTATTCATGATGTCCTCAGTCTGAGTTTGGGACATATCTGATCCTGATGTTGACAACTCAATTTGATTGTAGGAATCGATAACCCGCTCTTTTTGTGCAATAATGTCTAGAGTGAAAGAATCTTGTTCTGAATGAAGATCATCTATGTGTCCATCAGCAGAAAGCATCCCATGGGTATATGGAGGAGTATGTGCTACATGGATATGATCATCTTGCATAGATAGGAGAGTTTCCATTAGATTATTGTAGTATCTTGAAGATACAAATTCTTGATCTTGAATGATTTTGGAGTTGCTTTCAACATGCTTTGGATCAAGTTCTTAACATGGGTTAGTTTCAAAGGATGGATTGCTTACAAAGGGTTCTTGGATGTCGTCATTAGACATGGTAAGTGGTTCAATAGCCTCAAGTGTCGAGTTAAGGGTTCCTTTAGTAAATGTAACCATGAGGTCAAAGGGTGTCAACATGTCTTGGAAGGGACCATTGCTAGATCTTGGTGAAAGATTTTGATCATGCTTTGGAATAAATTCTTGATATATGTCTTCTAACTCATAAGGCGATGTAGAGACATTTTCAACATGATCATAGGTGAACGAATCGTTCATTATGTCAATAGGATCAAATAATCCTAACACTCCTTGAAATAGATCACTAAAAAGTGGCTCTTGATGTATGGTGAGTTGATCATCAGGTGGGGTAAAAACATCTTCAATATGCTCCTTAATTGAGAGATCTTGAACATTGTTTTCAACAATTGTGGTGGAGAGATTGTGAATGTCTTCAACCATAGATTCAAGTGATGTTGACATTTCTTAGATTGGATCATTGTCGGTTGGTGGATTTTTACCATGATTGAAAAGTGACTCTTGAGATATGTTGATTTGATCATTGGATGAAGTAGACATAGTTTTAAGGTGTTCAATGGTGGATTGATCTTGATCCTTGTTCTTAACAGTTGTCAATTTTTGTGTGTGTGGTTGTGCTTGTTGGGAAGCTTGAGAGGCTTGTTGCATTTGTTGAGCTTGTGCTGCTTGTTGTGTGGCTAGATATTGTTGAATGGCCTTTTGGTAGGCCTGGTGAGATTTAGTGCAATGTTATATTGTCTTGCTGCATTTGGTTTTGGTGGTAGTGGTGGTGGATTTGGAATTGTGTTGGATGTAGTGACAAGTCGTTGAGATATGTTTGGAGTGATTGTGAGGGTTTGAGATATGATGGGTGTGATAGGGGTGGTTGGAGTGATCGAGGTGATAGGAATGGTCAGAATGATTGAGGTGATAGGTCCTTGGGAGACCATATTTTGATTCTTTAGAATTTATGTTGTCATTTGATTAGATACCATCTATTGATGTGATGTCAATGGCATATTCAAAGGATTTGATGTGATGGCTTGATTGGTGTTAGGTGGATTGATTTGGATGTAGTGATTGGTGCTAGGTAAAGGGGGAAGCCCTAAACCAAGGAATGATGTTGATATGGGTAATGGTGGTGGAGATGTCTCTTGGCGCAATGACTCAACTATTTTGGTAAGTGTAGCAATTTGATCTTGCCAAATTTGATCTTGATTTCAATCTTGACTCCCTTGATATAGTTGGGTATGTGCAAGATCATCATGGAAAAAGTAGGCCCTTAAGTGGCAATTTTTTTTTTTTAAATCAGAGTTAGGAAACTTAACGTAAAAATTTGAATAAGTTATCTATATTATTTCAAAATAATGTAAGAATAGAATCTATAGCAAATTGAATGTAGTTTCTAAATTACTAGGTTTTTTTTAAAAAAAATCTATTTGGTGAAAATTTGAAATTTCAATGTAGTGTTACTTAAATTTCAAGGAAAAAATAAGAAGTAGGTGTCTGTCTGACCATCCTAACCATAATAAAATGATAATATTTTTTTATAAGATTTTAGATATAAGTAGAGGACTCATGCCCCAATGTGATGCATATTTTTTTGTAATTTGGTTCCAAGTAAATAATTAATTATGAATTTTTTATTACAACTTTTTAAAAAATACAAAAACTCATATGTCTAACCACCTTAACTTGGTCAAAACTTCATGATATTCAATTTTTTATTTTTTTAATCCTATAGTATGCAAAGCATAGAATGTGATGCATGTTTTGGATTAAAAAAATGTGATACAATTTGAAAGTTGTATATGTTTTTCAATTAGCCTATCAATTAGTACTTTAGTCGTAATTTGAATAGAAAATGAATAATAATTACTTATTAAATCCAAAGTAAAGAATAATTTATATCAGTGGAAAGCTGATAATATCCTTTAAAAACCCTTTTCGTTTCGTCAATTTTGGGTAAAAAAATAGTCGTCAGCCACATACCCATCATATTGCCACTTTTTGGCCCATCATGATCCTGCACATACCCAGTTGATTTGGTTGTTGTTCAAGAAAATTTGGGATGCATACTTGTGGTTTCTGATTTTGGACATCGTTCTGATTTGGGATGATGTTCATATTTTCCATGATAGGTTGAAATTGGACATTGTTGATGTTGGGAATCACATTGTCTTGTTTTAGGTAACTTTAATTTTGCATGGTGTTACCTTGACTTGGATTAATACACAGAGTCATTAACATCTTGTTTGGACTTTGAACAACATTTGTATGATTTGCAAACATATCCATCCCAAATTTTACCAAATTTGGATTCAAAATGTTCATGTTTTGTAAAGTTGTACTTGGTACATTCACATTTGGCATGTTGGGATTTGATGGGATGATGTTCATTTGAAGGCTCATGCATTGAGTATTTGGTTGATAGATTTGTAATGTTGGACTTGGATTTAAATCTATCATTGGAAAAGGTGTTCCAAGATTTAGATTGGGTAGACTCACATTTTTTGTACCATTGAGGTTTGCAGGAGATAATGATCCCATGTATGGATTGTATAAATGTGAGTTTTGAAAATCAATTGGCATTGTAAGGCTTTGATAGTTTGGTTGAATTTTATTACTCATGATGTATGGATCAATTTTATATTCCATGTTCCTCTTGTGTTTTGACCTTGTTGACCTCTAATGGGTTTAGGACCAATGATGAGATGGAGGATGAAAAAGGGGTGAATGATATGGGTGTTGAAATTTTTAGGAACGTTGGATCAATGCTAGACTTAGGGTTTGATTTTGATTGGTTTGATTTGGATAATGAACTTCTAGACCCTAAGATGTTAGATGTGATCTTAGGATGAACTTGTTCAAAAGATTTCTAATTCAATTAAATGTATGAGAAAGGATGCATTCCCTTACACCTAACTAAACAAGGTGATTTTTATTTTGATGATTTACCCAAGTCTAGAATGATGTTTTAAAAGCTCTAAAGTTGTTTGTGGAATGGATTTTGATAGATGTTTGGAATTTGGATGAAGTGTTTGATTTGATCCTCAATGAACCTAGGAAGGACTTGTTTACAAGACCAAGATAGTGAAGAACATGATTTTCTCTAAGAGTAATTCAAAATCAAAAGACCTATGTTTGCATAAAAACCATATGACCAAAAGATGCCAAGCACATGTGTGGGGTACAATTGATTGAATCTTTGCTTTAATGGATTCTTTTTACCAAAAAAAACATGTTTGATTATGTTTGAAACTAAATGTCCAATGTCACTTCTTTTTGTCCCACAATGTGCTATGTGGAAGTTCCATGAAATTAGAACAAGGGTTGCCTAATGTTGACCTTTGTAAGAGAAAATTAAGATGTGAACCCAATTACTTAGAAACCTCTAGAGATGCAATCCCTAGGGTAAGCAATAGCTTTTGGGTTTTTTCAAAGGTATTTTCTCTATCTAAGGGGTTTGAAATTTTGATTCTCATGTTAAATGATTGTTTCCCAATATTTTTGAATCAAGCAAGTGTTTCGACTCACAAGCAATATAACATCCTAGCTCAATTGGTATGTTTTTCTTGGTGGGATTGCCTCATGCCCTTCGTAGTAGAAGAGATGATTTTACATGCAACCAAGGAAAAAATATAAAGGTATGTTAAGAATGAAGTCTTAACCTCTATATTTTAACCAAGATCGGACATGGAAAGTAACTTCTTGGAATCTAAGTTCCAATGCACCACTTTGATAAACTCATTGGATGGACTAGATGACTACTACAAACAAGGGTTTTAGTTCAGAATTTTTGTTTGTGGAAATTGACCCATATGGCAAGAGTCCCTTTTCAGATCCATCTCGCCGGAGCCAACTGCGTAATATTGGCATTTACTCCAATACCCACATTTATATCCCAGTTGGAAATACTCTTGGCTTTAGAGTGTTACCGGTTGAGTCATTCCCTTGGGTGAGTACTTTTTCTCCAAGGCAGGCCCTCTAAGATAAACAAAAGATAGTAAAGACAATATCCATAACTCGATCAATCTTTGTTTGCAACACAAAGAGAGAATGTACACAATAATGCTCTACTCACACTCACATAATGTTTTGTTCAATTTTAAACCCAAATTGAAGTGTGGAGGTGATCACTTTATCTTAACCTAAGATCACAAAAAAGGCCTTTTGATTCTCAAGATCACTATACAACACAAGAGAAGTGCATACGTACTTTTCAATGATGTTATTTTAAGTAAGCAGTCACAAAAACAAAGTTGCACATGTTCATTTTAAATCCACAAAGCAATGATTTTGATTCATTTTAAAGCACCAAAATGAAATGTGAGACTTGCCTTGTTCAATTTGTTAACTTTAAACAAAATCTAGTCAATTTTCCTAAAGTTCATTTTAACCCTTTTGCAATGATAATTGAAAGCCTAGGTAATGTTCATTTTAAAGCCCAAAACCAAAGATGAGTTAGCCTAAAATAGAAAATTAAGGCATGCAGCGGAATCTCCAAGCATTAAAAAATTATTTTGAGTTTCTAGTTGTGATGCTCAATTTATCTCTAAGTTCCTTCGAAGATCTCTTGCAATCTTGAAATTCTTCTCGCTTTCCCTTTGTTTCCCTTCATTTTCCTTTTTATTTTCTTTGTTTTCCTCATTTTCCTTTATACCTTTTAAACAAAAGAAACTTATGTGAGGATCAAAATATTAAACTCATATTGATTATTAACTTCAAAAAATAATATGATCCCAAATGAAAGGACAAATATTTGGATTATTATGGTAGTAAAAGGATGATTTATAAGTGAATCATGCTTTGATATTGACTTCATTGAAAAGATACCACACTTGCTAGACCCATTCTCTTCCTTGTAACAATCCACATCACTAGAAGTATTGAGCCAATAAATCAACCACAAAGAATAAATATTTCAAAAGCATCCTCATAATTTCAAATATTGACTATCAAAGTAATCAAAATTATGTGATAATTTGTAACATAAAATTTGTAAGCCTATAAATTGTATCAACCACAAAGAATACCTCTTTCAAAAAGCATCATCCTAATCTCAAATGTTGACTTATCCAAAATAATCATAATAAATGTGATAATATAAAATTATGACATTTATTATAAGATCAATAAGTATATAGTACAAGAGAATATTGAATTATGAGTGAATAAAAATGCACTCAATCCAATAAAATCAATTACTAAAAACATTCATTAAAGACATATACCACTAAAAGCTTGCTGGCAATAGAGAATAAAGTCAAATAAAGCCTTCAATGTGATTTATGAAAAAGTAAATATTGGATCTCAAAAAAAAAATCAAATACCAATACCCAACTATGTTTTGATTAAAATTTAAAACATCACATGGGAATTATTGTACCATTAAAATAGCAACCATCCCATCCCTCAGTCCTGCCAAAGTGTCTGACAAAAAAAAGAAATATCATTTCTTAGCATCAAGTATTCTGCCTAAGAAATCGTGCCCTCCAAGCTATATTCATATTCAAATAAAGATGCCTTGACTTTCCAAAAGAACAAAAATCTCAATCAATATAAAGTTAGCTAAAAAAAAGAAAACTTCTACCCACGCATAAGATTAAATATCCTACTGGTAGTACTTTGTTGTTATATTAAATGTATATGCAAAGTGTGGACACATAGACCAAGCACATGAGCCGCTTTGACTGAATGCCTCAAGAAGATGTTATCTTATGGAATGCATTGATTTTATGTTTTTCATGGATGAGTTTATTGAAAAAAAACTGTAAGAAACTCTTTAAGAAAATGCCATTTAGCATGTATGAATCTAGCATCCAAGATGGAAGCATTGAGAGAGCACATGGGCTATGTGGGGAATAAATTCAAGCAAGCAATAATCCTTGTCTGATCAATTACAACATTTTACCTTTATCTTCCTTTTCTAATGTGCTATACCCATGATAGTCGCCCTCTGGTCGTTCATCATAGGTCAAAGGAGTTTAGACGTGGATGAACAACAAGTAGTCGAGACTCGTGGCTGATTGAATTGGCTGGATAGTTAATTTGTCACTCCATGCTTTTGTCACTGGATGCTAATATCTGCAAATGGATTATAATCTAACACACATTAGCATGGTTAGTTGTTAAAACAAAGAAAAAATTCAACATCCATATGAGATAATCTAACATGTTTTTTAAAATGCAATACAATAACAAGATACTAAAGCATCTATAGAAAACATGAAATAAATCCTATCTCATAGTGGATTGGTGCTTCTGTGGAAAGAATCCCTTTCCCAATCCTTGATAGATAAGCTATATGATGAAGCTTCTTTGAAGATGATATGAGGTGGAAAAAATTAGTTATCAATTGAAGAGAGTGACTTTGCATGAGATTCTGGAGGACTTGTTGAAGAATGAAGCCTTCTATTTATAAAATGTCAAATGCTAAGAGTGATCAAAATAGAGCAATGTGGGATAAAGATTTGACCAATGAGATGAAGCCACTTGTTAACTTGTGATAGGCTGAGGAATGAGCACATTTTGGTCAATGTGCCAAAGAGGGGGAGATTCAAATTTGAATTTGAGAGTTAAATGTTGAGTGGGGGACATGTAAGAGAGAAGTTATTTCCATGTTGCAAGGGACAAGTCAACTTGCTTTCATATTCAAACTTGAAGAATATTCTCAAAAGATGGTTTGTTGAGGGAAAATGATGAAATTTAATAAATCAATAAATTGATTTATTTGTGCAAGTGGGAAAAGCTAGAGGATGTGATGGGTGATTATAATAGATTAGTTAAGATGATGATTAGGTGTTTTGACCCATTTGACTTGAATATTTTGATTTATTTAAATCAAGAGGGATAAATATGAATTTTGAGATTTAATTAAATAAGGTTTGGTTTATTTAATTAAAAGGATGATGCAAGATGAATCTAGGAGATGATTTATGAAAGATGAAATGTTAGGATTTCATTTATTTATTTAAATGAGGTAATGATGAAGTGAATTTATTTAATTGAAGGATGAAATGTTAGATTTGATTAAATGAAGGTTATTTAATTAAACTATTGGATTAAATCCATTTACAAAACTCAAGTTAGGAAAATAAAAAATAAAGAACACAATAAAAATAGCAAAATAGACTGAATCCTAATTTAAATTTGAAAACTCATGATCCCATGGGGGAATTGGTGCCAATTTGATGTGAAAATTGGCCCTTTCCCAATTCCTATGATGCAAGATTGACATGTGTTGATGATGATTGATGAATGATCCACTTTGTTGATGAAGATTGAGTGCTCCAAGCTAAAAACCTACATAACCTAGCTATGATTCAATAAAAATGGATGAAATTTGATAGATATTTGACATGGTAACTTTGCATAATTTGTGGATGATCAAATGAGGATATGAGCTCTTTATTTATAGAATGCCAAGATGGATGAATGTCCAAATTTGAGCAATGTGGGACTAACATTCATCCAATGGCAAGATGCCACTTGTCAATTCATGAGTGGATGGAGGATGTGCAAGTTTTGAGGATTGTGCCAATAAATGCATATTTTAGAATTTCAAATTTGTTTAAATGACTTGCAAGAGGGAATGGAAAATGCAATAAATGCCACTTGGCTCAAGGAAAAGGACATATAAGATGGAGTTATTGACTTGTTGGATGTACATGTCCACTTGGATTTTTTTGAATTCAAACTTGGAGAATATTCCAAAAGATGCCTTATGAGAAAAATAGAGATTTAATAAATGAATTAAATCTATTTTCATGTGCAACTTGCAAAATCTAGAGGATGGGACATGACAAGAGATTAAATTAATCAAGGGTTAATTAATTTAATGAGAGATTAGATGATTTGACCTATTTGACTCAAATTTATGGATTTTTCTAAATCAAATAAGAGAGGAATATGATAAGAGAATAATTAAATAAGGATTTTGATTTATTTAATTAAAAGAGATGTTGTTAGATTAAATCAAATAAGGTTTTAATTTATTTAATTTAATGGATAGACTTTAGAGATTTAATCAAATAAAATTAATTATTTAATTAAATATGGATAATTAGATTAGATTGATTTAATTGACAAAAGAGAGTGACTTAATTAGATAAAATGATTTATTTAATTAAGAGAAGAATATTGATGAATTTAATCATATAACAAGATTTGATTAAATGGTTAGACTGAGGGATGATTCAGGATGAAACGATGTTAGTAGTCGGGATCAGATGCACAATGTCAATCAATATATTTTACGTGTCTACAAATAGTTCTTCAAAGGTGACAAAGAATTGAGGGCACCGATTCAAATGAATTATGGGCATTCTTAGGGAGAATTCCATGAAAAGATTAAAAAATTATTGAAGAATTGAGAACACTAATTAAAGAGTATTGGAAGAATAACACAAAGCCATCTCCAAATCAAAGGGGTGTGGTAAGAAGGAGAATCGGTAGTTAGAACCATGAGCAACATCCAAAGCATTTTTGGATACCACTCAAACCTATTTTTTTTAGAAATTTCAAAAGGATTATCTTCAAATTAGTATTTTTCAAAGATATTTTGAAATTATTAAACTTTTTTATGTCAAGATAAATCACACATGCACTACGTGTTGCTGTAGACTACATATTTAATTCTCTAACCATTATGATGTTTATCATTCTATATGTTTAGATTTGAATACTAACAATGTTTTGTAGGATTGTGGCATACAAGCCCTGCTAACATCTTCAAGAGATTTCTTATCAAAAAAATTATGTGAAATAGAGGATGGCCAAATATTCTACAAGAAAGCATGCTCGGATGGTTCATGGCAGTGTTGTCGTGGCTTGTAGCATATTCCAGTATGTCAACATATGGAAAGCACATATGAGGTGAGACATAAACTAATAGAGTTTAGGGAGTATAAAATTGTGCAATACACTACAAAAGATGGTAATCAAGTAAAAAGGTGTGATTTGGTTATTCAAAAGATTCTAGTGTATCAATTTATGTCAATGTTTCGTGACAATATAGTGTATGAGTATGAAGTCATACCCATAAAGCCCAATGGCTGGACACATAATTCAAGCTATGCAAGGACACCTTTACAGTTGGCAGCATAGTTTTAGTGGTTGACTTTGTAGAGAACTACACTCTATAGCCACAACATGATGTGTAGTCACAATATTACAACTCAACATAGGTTTTGAAATTTGTACACATAACATTCATTCATGTAGTTGATAGTATAGAGGACCAAATGAAGGTATTGAGGGAGTATCACTTTTATATTAGTGATGATCACACACATTCTCCAAAGTCCATGCAAGGTTGCTTCTATATATTCTACAGTGATTTGGCTTAGAGGGGCATAGCATATGGTCAACATTTAATATGGTCGAATAACTATGCAGTATAGTTCAAGAACTCACACATGTTCTACTAGTTGAGTAGGATGCATGTCATTATAGGTGTTCAACATATGTGGAACTTTTGTGAGGCTAGGCATGGAAAGGGGGATCATGATGGTGTAGGATCATGTGTGAAAAGTGCAATAGCACAAGAAGAGTTAAAGTATAAAGACAATGCAAAGTTGATAGATGCAAAATCAATCATCGAGTGGTGTAATGCTTCGATGGGTTTAGGTAATGAAGGTATATATTTAGTTCATATATTTTTTTGGTTGATGAATGATACTAACATTGCACCATATGAGGATTATTGTACACTAATAGGATCGAGTGAGCTACACTCTTTCCTTAGCTCAAATGTAGGTTCATGGAGTATCAATACATGAAAGATGGCATATTTTTTTTCTTCATGTACAATGCAAGCCTTGGATGATTGTGAGTCAAAGGAGTGGGTTGAGAAATGGTCATTAAGTTATCTTATCCCACTTCACATGTATCACCCTCTAATGGCATTAGAACTAACACAGATGGATTCATCGATCAACTTTGACCACATATAAGATCTAGTTCAACCCAGTAATATATCTACTTGCTTAGTTTTTGAAATTCCTATTGTTATCTTACTTTGTGGTGTATTTGTAATGTTGACTAATGTTAAGAGATTTGTTGCATGTATCAATGCAGGGCATGTTTATGTAATTATTGCAAATGAAGACAACGAAGAGGAAATGGACTACTACTTGTGTCATTGTGTTGAGGACAAAAAGAAATTGGAGGCCCTAGTTATAGATGGAGAAGACATCAAATACCCTATAGGCTCAGTTGATGTTACTAGAATGTGGCTTAGAAGGTACCCACATATGAGTGTTAAATGTTGGTTGTTTCAGGACTTTGACATACATCAAAAGAGTCTTCATTACTCAAACCTTTCTGTGGTATCCAATGTTTTTTTGACCAAATATGAGGTAGACCTTTGAACAAGACCTTGTGGAAGGTTCATGAGTCTAACCATGAGACAATACTTGACATAATAAAGAGTAGAGCATACTCGAATGGTTTGTTGGATTAATTTTTAAGTATGCACATTGTTTCTTATCAATTTATACTTGTATGCACATTAATTTGTATGATGCCAATGCTATAATCTAATGTTTATATCATCTTCTTTCACTTTTCCTATTTGTGAGTAACCTACTAAAAATTGATTGGTGTCCCCTTGCAAAAAATATTGATTTATGAGCCATCCAAGAGAATCTCAACCTAAAAAGCAATGCAAAATCCTTATTTTGATGATCTTGAAAAATCTCAATTATGATTTTAAGCCATTATAAAATTTTGTGTGAAGCTTAGTGAGGGAATTTTAAGTTATTCATTTGAAATTAACCTTATCATGAGCACCTATGATGTAGACATTATAAGAGCATCTTAAATTTCAAGTTATTCTTTTCATAAGAGGTTGTGTGCAATAGGTATCTTGGAACTCCCAATGAAGATGTATGGCTAGGAGTGACTAAGTTGAGAGACTGAAATGCCTATCCTCAATGGAAGCATCAAGATTTATGCCTTGCTATTCCTGACTTGGAACCAAATGGTGTGGATTTGTTGTTTGTAAGTGCCATATATTTTCATTTCATTTCTATTTTGGATGCTCTTTCTTTTTATTTTTTTACTTTTCCTATTTGTAGGTAAAATACTAAAAAATGATTGGTGTCTCCTTGCAGAAAATGTTGATTTATGAGCCATCCAAGAGAATCTCAGCCAAAAAAGTAATGCAACATCCTTATTTTGATGATCTTGAAAAATCTCAATTATGATTTGAAGCCATTATAAAAGAGTGTGTGAAAATTAGCGAGGGAATCTCTAGTTATTCATTTGAAGTTAACCTCATCATGAGCACCTATAATGTAGACATTATAAGAGAATCTTGAATGTATGAGTGACATTGTAAAAGATCTGTGAGAATGGAGTACTTAAGGCATTGTGCCTACAAGTACAAGCACTTGGGTTTCCAAATAGTGTATGAAACATATTAGACAATTGTTACACAAAAAAAAGAATTAGGACAGCGAAATAAATCTCATTTTATTGTATACATCATATTATTAATATAGTGAGTGTAATAATCATTGATGGTTACTAATTATTTTTTCTTCTTTTATTCTCTCCCTATTATAATTATCACCAATTGACTAACTTATTATAAAAACATCATTTCTTAAAACAAATCAACTTAATGATTATATATCAATATTAATATAGCATACAGTCTATTCAAATAAATATTTGTAATGAGATTTACTCAAATTTTGAAATTTATTGCTACCCTCAAACATTTGTAATTCATGCAATGTAATCCTTTAATAGTCCAAATTGCAAAAGGGAAATAATATTTCATGACCTATTATTTGGATACTATGTCAGGTATAGGAATAAAATCTAAGGGATCAAGATCATGTAGGGAACCTATACAATAACCTCTCTTGGTTTTTGTTATCTTGGAATCATTTTCCCGTGGTGTGCAGTTTTCACTTGATAGAAAAAGTGTCAAATGCAAGCAGCGTAAAGTTGCAAAGTGGTTCAACTTTCATTCTACAACTCATGTGACCAAATGGATTGTTCCAATGCATCTAGATGGGTATGTTTACACTAGGCATGGTCCTCTTTTGCACCCAAACATGCAGAATCACTTTGAGCTACGTTCAATTGGCTCGATCCCTTAAGGGTCCAAAGTGCAAATGGGCATAAATTTTTGATGGGCTATTACTTAGAAATTGTGATGCTTATGAACTCTTTGTCTGAGCATATGGGATCGCATTGGCCCCCTCTAAAATAACTCTCTCAATTTTTTTTTATCTCAGAGTTGTTTTCCCATGGTGTCCAACTTTCACTTGATGGAAAAACTGTTAAATGCAAGCAATGTAAAGTTGCAAAGTGGTGCAACTTTCTTTCTACAACTGGTGTGAGCAAACATACTATTACAACACATCAAATGGGTAGATTTATGCTAGGAATGGTCCTCTTTCACATCCAAACATGTGGAACCACTCTAAGCTATGTTTAACTGGTTCGATCTCTTAAAGGTCCAAAGTGCAAAAGGGTAGCAATCTTTGACGGGCAATTACTCAGAAACCATGATTCTTATGAACTATCTATTTGAGCCTATAGGATCATGTTGGGATCCTCTATAATAAGCTCTCTCATTTTTGTTATCTCGAAGTCATTTTCCTGTGGTGTCCATTTTTCACTTGATGGAAAAAGTGTCAAATGCAAGCAATCTAAAGTTG
Source organism: Sequoia sempervirens (assembly GCA_007258455.2). Lineage (NCBI taxonomy): Eukaryota > Viridiplantae > Streptophyta > Pinopsida > Cupressales > Cupressaceae > Sequoia > Sequoia sempervirens. The sequence goes on from VDFB02281492.1 coordinate 365,512,544, forward strand.
CAAAGCGGTGCAACTTTCATTCTGCAACTTGTGTGACCAAATAGACTATTCTGACACATCTGGATGGGTACGTTTATGCTAGGCATGGTCCTATTTTGTACCCAAACACATGGAATCGCTTCGAGCTACGTTCAACCAGCTTGATCCCTTAAGGGTCCAAAGTGCAAAAGGGAAGAAATCTTTCATGGGCTAGTACTCAAAAACCATGATGCTTACAAACTCTCTGTTTAAGCCTACAGGATTGCATCAGGCCCCTCTACAATAACCTCTCTCAATTTTTGTTATCTTAGAGTCATTTTCCTTTGATGTCTAGTTTTTACTTGATGGAAAAAAGTGTCAAATGCAAGTAGTGTAAAGTTGCAAAGTGGTGCAACTTTTAATCTACAAGTCGTGTGACCAAACAGACTATTCTAACACATCTAGATGGGTATGTTTACACTAGGAATGGTCCTCTTTTACACCCAAACATGTGGAATCACTCTGAGTTGCATTCAACCAACTTGATCCCTTAAGGGTCTAAAGTGCAAAAGGGCGACAATCTTTGATGGGCTATTACTCAAAAACTATGATGCTTATGAACTCTTTGTCTAAGCTTATGGGATTACGTTGGGCCCCTCTATAATAACCTCTCTTGATTTTTGTTATCTTGGAGTTATTTTCCTGTGGTGTCCAATTTTCACTTGATGGAAAAAGTTTCAAATGCAAGTAGTGTAAAGTTGCAAAGTGTTGAAACTTTCATTTTGAAACTTGTGTGACCAAATAGACTATTCCAACATAGTTGAATGTGTATGTTTACACTAGGCATGGTCCTCTTTCACACCCAAACATGTAGAATCACTCTGAGCTATGTTCAAGCAGCTCAATCCCTTAAGGGTCCAAAATGCAAAAGGGTAGCAATCTTTGACGGGCTATCACTCAAAAATTGTGACGCTTAAAAACTCTCTATCTAAGCCTACATGAATGAGTTGGGATCCTCTACAATAACCTTTCTCAATTTTTGTTATCTTGGAGTCATTTTCCCGTGGTGTCCAATTTTCACTTAATGGAAAAAGTTTTAAATGCAAGCATTTTGAAACTTGTGTTACCAAAAGAACTATTCCAATGCATCTGAATGGGTTTGTTTACACTAGGCATGGTCCTCTTTCACACCCAAACACACAAAATTGCTTTGAGCTATGTTCAAGCAACTCAATCCCTTAAGGGTCCAAAGTGAGAAAGGGTAGCAATCTTTGATGGGCTATTACTCAAAAATCATGATGCTTACAAACTCTTTGTCTGAGCCTATAGGAATGGGTTGGGCCCCTCTACAATAACCCCTCTCAATTTTTCTTATTTCGGAGTCATTTTCCTGTAGTGTCCAGTTTTCACTTGATGGAAAAAGTGTAAAATGCATGCAATGTATAGTTGTAAAGTGGTGGAACTTTCATTCTACAACTCATGTCACCAAATAGACTATTCCAATGCATCCGGATGGGTATGTTTATAATAGTTATGGTCCTCTTTTGCACCCAAACATGTGGAATCACTCTGAGCTACATTCAACCAGCTCGATCCCTTAATGGTCCAAAGTGCAAAAGGGAAGCAATCTTTGACAGGCTATTACTTGGAAATCGTCATGCTTACGAACTCTCTATTTAAGCCTATGGGATCACATTGGGACCCTCTATAATAACCTCTCTCAGTTTTTGTTATCTCAGAGTCATCTAGGTATGTGCAGGATCATCATGGAAAAAATAGGCCCTTAAGTGGCAAAAAATTCACAAAAATCAGTGTTAGACAACTTGACGTAAAAATTTGAATAAGTTATCTATATTATTTCAAAAATATGTAAGAATAGAATTTTTAGAAAATTGAATGTAGTTTCTAAAATAATAGGTTTATTTTTTTATTTTTTAAATCTATTTGGTGAAATTTTGAAATTTCAATGCAGAGTACATAAATTTTAGGGAAAAAATAAGAAGTAGGTGTCAACCACCCTAACCATAATAAAATGATAATATTTTTTATAAGATTTTATATATAAGTAGACTACTCATGTCCAAATGTGATGCATATTTTTTGTAATTTTTTCCAAGTAAATAATTAATTATGAATTTTTATTACAACTTTTAAAAAATATAAAACTGTATGTCGACCACCTTAACTTGGTCAAAACTTCATGAAATTTAATTTTTATTTTTTAATCCTATATTATGTGAAGCATAGAATGTGATGCATGTTTTGGATTCAAAAATGTGATACTGTTTGAAAGTTATAGATGTTTTTCAATCAGCCTATCGATCAGGACTTTAGTCGTAATTATAATAGAAAATGAATAATAATTATTTATTAAATTCAAATTAAAGTATAATTTATATTGGTAAAAATATGAGAATCTCCTCTAAAAACCCTTTTCGTTTCATCAATTTTGGGTAAAAATAAGGTCATCAGCCACATACCCTACAGATACCCATAATATTGCCACTTTTTGGCCCATCATGATCCTGCACATACTGATCTTCTTGTGGTGTCCTATTTTCACTTGATGGAAAAAGTGTCAAATGCAAGCAGTGTAAAGTTGCAGAGTGGTGCAACTTTCATTTTGCAACTTGTGTGACCAAAAAAACTATTCCAACACAACTCAATAGGTACGTTTATGCTAGGTATGGTCCTCTTGTTGGAGTTATGGACAAACACTGAGAGAGGGGGGGTGAATCAGTGTCTAAAATTTTTCTACTTCGACCAAGATTTTTAATTTTGATTTCCTTTTCTTTCAACAATAGAGTAGAGAAATCACTTTTTGAAAGCACAAAGATATGACAACATTAACTCAGTCTAGTAGACAACTTATGAAAGTATGATTTGAGTGAGATATCTTGCATTTTCCAAAACAGTTATGGCTGACATTGATTAACAATCAAGGCATGATGACAATGCAGGTGCAACTCATAAGACTATACAAATGATGATCAAAATTATTGACTCACTTCTTAAACAAATGATTTGAATGCAACTTTAAAGACAAGAAAGGTATTGAAACAACAAACACCTTTAGCACATTATAACTATTCTTAAGCAATGAATCAAATGAGAAATTTTAAGCTTCCTTTTGAATTAGACTCTTCAACAATGACTTGTGCAAGATATTTGAACTAAACATTTTCAGATATGAAGGAACTATCATTCAACAATGTTCAAACTGATAAAAACTATCACAATCAAGAAACAATATGACATCAAAACAAAAGACCATAAGACAAAGAATTTTTTGAGTGGAAAACCCTCCTAGGGTAGAAAAACCACTCCTAAACTACCTTACTGGCTTAATCTTCAAAAACCACTATTAACAATGCCTTATAGTCTAATTTTTTAGCACCAACTCAAGGAACACCAACCCCTCATTTTGAAACACCAATTTCAAGGAGCACCAACCCCTCATTTAGAGATATCTATCTCAAGGAGCACCAACCCCTCAAATTATTTTTAGAACAATAATAATATATCACAAGATCTCTCTGTTTTCAGTTAAGCTCATAACTCTCTGCTTCATCTACCTAATACCCTAGGAACAATATTCCAGAATTACATCCAGTCCCCACTCTTTACAGTTTTCCAACACTAGTTTTTATATACATTTCAAGAATGTCTGTCATGAAGAAGGTCTTCAAAGAATGCGAGGTCAAAAAGGAAAACTGAAACCTCATTCTATTTTTAGGAAGAAAGATGCCAAATAGTAAATTTTTGCAGCAGTAACACCTATCCAATAGGCTATCAATAAACTAACAATCATAAATCAAAGTGAAATTAATTTGCCAATACAAGAGCCATTTCACCCAACTAAGAGCCATCCTCAACACTATAGAGAATAACATTTAACCAACACAAATATCATTTAGAAACTAATTTTTGATGACCCAAATGCCCATTTGATTGTTTTCAAAAAACCCTGAATTTCAAACTTGAATTTCTAAAAACCCATAATCAGAAAACAACAAATCTAAAATGTATGAAATCATTTCTTTGCTTAAAAAGCACGACTACCCACCACTATAAATCATAACCTCTAATGCATGAATAACAATACTCTGTCAGGGCATCATTTGCCATATTAGTAACTGAGAAGTAGAGAGCAATTAAAATGGTGATTATAAACTAGTATGTGCAGCATGAAACACATACATACCAGACAAATCTGCAACTCCCATGGCTCCATCAACCACTGTCGAGCTTCCATATACCACTGTAATAGCCGTTATAGCCAGCAACAACTAAAACTTAAATTCTCATGATGGTGGCTAGGCTAGGGTTCCATACCCAGCCAAAAAGAATAAACTCAATAAGTTTTCCCTAAACATTCTTTCCTCCAGTGTCGCTGAGACAAATCATAATCGGGGAGACCTTATATAGAATACCTTTTGTTTTACCAATAGCCCACTTGATACACATTGGTTGCCATGACACATGGTTTTTCTTGCCGACAAGTCCATTTGTCCTATATATGTCGCTATAACTTCAAACTATCGGGGAGACATCTTGTAGATTGTTTTATGTCATACTGAAACACCCTGAACTCACACCTATTCGCTGAGACATCCAGATAGTCCTGCTAAAGGAAATTAAATTGCCAGTCATTCCCCTTAGTTATCATTTTCGCCATGACCCATCATAGTTGGGGAGAAGTCATAACGAATACATTATGTCATATCAAAACCCCCCAACTCACCTCATATTTCCAATAGAGAACAAATCTCACACCAATAAAGTCCATTTGTATTCCATCGGCGAGACATATCAATGTCGGCGAGACCTCTCGGAGAGCACACTATGTCATACCAAAAAACTTTATCCACTCTGAGTCACTAAGACAATACCAACCTCTCACCAAAAGCCCCTCATAAGACTTAGTCAGCAAGACCTGACAGGTTCACTATGACATTACTCTGATGCAACAAGAGTCTCGGAAAAATAACCCTTTGCATAAAGTCGGTGAGACACCATGGAATCGCTAAGACCTCCCTCTGAATATCACAAACTCTTACCGATATGAAATTTTTCAACGGCGGTTGGTGTGACATACCAATTTCACTGTGACCACATACCGATGGTGTAACACTTGCTGAAAGCTGCCTGACTGAAAAAAAAATCAATCGACATGACATCAAAAATGTCTTGCCGATAGGCAACACAGACATTTCAAAATGGATCGGGGAGACCTTGCCATTCTCACACCGATATGTGTAAGCCTGAATGAGAAACAACCAATACCTTTAGACAAATGAGATGTCAGAACCAAGGTAACTGTAATTCCTTCAAAAATGTGAGTTCAAAGAATGTAATCAAATGGCTTGTAATCATGTGAAATACACCTGTGGTATGCACAAAGAACCATCCTGACAAAGAAACCATCTATCAAGCTCTGTCAGTCAAAGAAATAGCATTCATAACATGAACCAAAAATCTCATCACCATGAATTTGAATCATAACAAATATCTTTCTGTAATAGCCAAGAGACATCAAAGAAGTTCCAAAATAAAGCATAAGGATCCAAACTGAGATAGATTATTAAAGAGAACTAACTGAAAGGGATTTTTTCATCAAGGACAAACCATATGATCACAACTGAGAACCAACACCTCTGTCACACCCAAACAAGCCAAATCACTTTGAGCTACATTCAACTAGCTCGATCCCTTATGATGGCATGCAAAATAGTCAAAAAGAGAAACATTCACACAATAGTTGAGAAGTCTAAGTTTTCCACACAAAAAACATATGATCATCCTCAAGTCTAGCAAGCACAAGATTTTTTTTAATTATCCTCCTTTCCCTTACAACAATATACAACCAACTGTAAATGCATACAATGGTGGAACTTGGAAATTTTTTATTTTTCCTCAATTAACTGCTTTGGTTGTGAAGCATTTTTTCATTTTCATTTGAAATGATTTGCTATGCTTGAAAATTGGAATCTAAGAGAAACAAGTGATGCTCTCATGTACATTTATTAATTAGTGTGATAAATAATATTTCCACCCTTGAGTCCATTTCTTATTTGTATTATAAATTATAAAGTGTTCTCCCAAGTCCATTTCCTATGCAAGAAATAATATTGCAAAAAAATTACATATACATTTTTCAACGTGTTTATATGCTGATGGATCAAGAAAATAACAATTCATTCTATACTGTGAGGATTATGCCATTAAAATGATTAAAGACTATTCAAGATAAATGTTTGTATGATAATGTGTCAAGAAGTTAACTACTCATCATCTACTATGAATATTATGTTTTGCAAGTGTTGTGAAGATTATGTATCCTTTTCTTAATTGAGTTGTTCCTTGAATCAAAATATTAAATATACTAGAATCGTTTTATGAAAAATCTCATAGAATACCAATTGAAAATGTGTTTTTTTTCTCTTAGATAAAGCATTTCATGGAACTCTTTGGATTAAACTAAATTGAGATATGTAAGAACAAGGGAGCATTATGAAATACATTGCTCAAGGATCTTAAATAAGCCTTCTCTGCCATTGCAATTTTGGGTGGATTATTGCTTTCAAAGTGTTGGGAATGCTTTGCCTATTTTCTAGTTGGAACTTTCCATTCTAGAAGGTTCATCTCTTGATATATATTATACTCATTCTTAATCAATTATTAAGTTAACAATCAGTGCATTTATTGACAGTTAATCTTTTCTTTTCAATTTGTGATTTTTTTAATTTGTAAGTCTACTAGTATTCCTAAAAATATTGAAGTTGTTTAGCATCAATCAATAAATATTCAAGGAAAACCATGAAGGAAAACAATGATCAATGCTAGGGCTAACCAATTAATAAGTATACACATGAATAATTCAATCATACATGTGAATAAGGTAAGCACGAGTACTCAAAAACACATAAGCCTTGAAGTATACGAAAATCAATACAAAGTATATGCATGAATACAAGGTATACACATGAAAACACATAAATCACAAAGTATACATTGGAATACATGTAAGTCACAAAGTATACACATAAGTTATAAAGTATACACTTGAATACACATAACTTGTATCTATTGAACCATGGATTTATAATTCAAATATGGACACCATTGATAAAAAAGATTTGTATTAACCAAATAGCCATATAGGAATGCATCAATATATGTTGGTATAAGTATAAAATATATACAAAATAGCCATATAGGCTTACAATAATGTCATATAGGCATACAATGTCAAATATATCCAATATGTAAAATATGTACCAAAATGCCATATAGGCATACAACAAAGGGCTCTAGAATCAAAAGTCATTTCTTTGCATCCTCTCAAAATAAATTATTTCCCTTTGCTTGTCGATCAAACGGTGATAGGTTTGTCACTCATTTATTCTAAGGTCAAGTAGTGCTTCTAGTACTCCTCCTAGGGTTTAGCTCCTGGTCAAGCTTTATCTGGTACAATAAGAAGTAAAGACATTAATATATAGAAATTACATTATAAAAAATGATATATTTAACAAAATAATCACTTACCGCTAGTAGACGATCTCTCTCCTCATGGTAAAGATTCACATGCTCAATTTTGTGGCATGCTGCAACACTGTAGAAACCATCCAAAGAGAAATTAAACTATGAATCAATAATGGTTTGATTTTTCACTAACTAACAACTATAACAATGAATGTAAATTAAAATTTAGTAATCTTCCTCATACCTCCTCCATGAGAGCCATTAAGGACTCTATAGAAGATGAAACACTGAGATCCATTTCCCTATGAACATTCAGAGGTGTATCCGCTTCCAACATCTAAAAATAAAACAACAAATTATTCAATCACAAAAACTACAATAGTAATCCATGTCATGGCTTATAATGTATGAGATAATGAAAAAAAAATTGATTACTTATTAAACTATATATTTCCGACTATCATGCTTACTATTTTCCCTATCCATAGCTTGTCTGAAAGAACCTATTTTTATGTTTTTACCCATAGCAGATGATAGTGAACCGTTTGATAAAATTCTTTCGTAGACATGTATGATAACAGTGGTAGCATAGAGAAGGAAATGAACTATTTGAAAAAATACCTCAAAGAAATGGGGTCTCATGGTGATGGAATTCCATTACAAAAAAATGTGTCATGGCATTCCATCACCATAAGATCACATTTCTTTGAGACCATTTTTCAAACAATTCATTGCCTTCTCTATGGTATTATGCTTGGATGGGGTGGATGGTATAGTGTGGTATTGGTTATGAGATGGAGGGTGATCATGACATGAAGAGGGAGGGTTTGGGACAAGAACAAGTGGAATGAAAGGTGTAAGGTTCCATGGATTGGTAAATTGAGGATGAGGACCTTGAAAAGAATTTGGAGGGGAATTTTGGCTAAAGGGTTAGTTTCTATTCTTCAGGAAGTGAGCTATTTGAAACAATGTCTCAGAGAAATGTGGTCTCATGGTGATGGAATGGAATTCCATCACCATGAGACAACATTTCTTCAAGGCATTTTTTCATACTACTCACTGCCTTGACAATGATATTGCTTACTATTATGCTTTGATAGATTTTTTTCCAAGCATCCATAGTTTGTTGGAAAGCACCAATTTTAGGCTTTTAGCCATAGCAACAAGGAAGTGATTAGTTTGATAAAATGCTTTGGTACACATGTATGGAAAATGTGGTAGCATAGAAAAGGTGGTGAGTTGTTTGAAGAAATGTCTCAATGAAATGTGGTTTCATGGTAATGGAATGGCATTCTATCGTGCCATGAGACCACATTTCTTTGAGGCATTTTTTCAAACTACTCACTGCCTTGTCTATGCTATTGCTTACTATTATGCTTTGATATATTTTTTACAAGCATCCATAGTTTGTTGGAAAGTACCTTTTTTAGGATTTTAGCCATAGCAACAAGGAAATGAACTATTTGATAAATTTTTTTGGTAGACATGTATGGAAAATGTGGTAGCATAGAAAAGGCAGTGAGCTATTTGAAAAAATTCCTCAAAGAAATCGGGTCTCATGGTGATGGAAATCACCATGAAACCACATTTCTTTGAGGAATGTTTTAAAAAAACTCACTACCTTGTCTATGCTATTATTTTCTATTATTCTTTCATATATTTATTCCAAGCATCCATATCATAGACAAGGCAATGAACTGTTTGAAAAGATGCCTCAGTAAAAAGTGGTCCCATGGAATGCCATGACAAGCAAATGCAATTGGAAGTTGCTCCTACTTATTACTTATGCTATGTGAAGTAATTGCATCACTACTTATGTTGAATTTGTAAACAAGTATATTGTAGTTGAATTTTTTTCATCTATCAACATCTAGTTATTAATTATGGAGTGTGAAGTAATGCTTTGAGTTTGAAAGATGTGCAATGCAATGTAATCAACAATATGAATATAAACTACATAAATCTATTAAGTATAATTCCTTAGTTAAACTCTTTATTCTATTACCTGCATGTAGGTTTGTATAAATCCATTGGCACTGGGAGGTGTTCCCAAAAAACCTCCAATATTAGCCTATTCAACATCCAAAATCACATATTAGAATAGCATTAATAAAACAATTCTGTTAACATGTAATAAATTTATAATTGTTTACTATTTACATACCTCAATGGTAGATGCAGTGGAGTAATAAGCAGGTGTAGGGCCGATGTATCTAGTATCAACCTTGTGACCTTGAAATTTTATTAAAATAATAAAACTAAGTTAGTTAATCTTGTATTTAAAAATTCAAATTTAATAAATTAAATTCAATGAACATGCTAATATTTACCTAAGTATCGATTTCATAGGCCTCATTTAAAATGTTAGGTCCCCTCGCCATCTTCATAGTTATAGGCATATCCTGCATAGCAGCCTCCTGAGTGTTGGTGGGGTCATCTAAACAAGTCACCCCACAAGCCTAATACAAATGTGATCAAAGCCCACCACTCAAAGACTCCCATAGATGGTGTTGTAGTATAGGGCTAGCATGTTGGATGACACTCTAGGTAAAAGAGTTGATGGCATGCAAAGTGTCTACCTCAACACTCTCCTTTGTGATGGAAGGGATAACGATATGCTCATGAGGCGACCTAGTGAGAGGTCGTCTCACTTGTTGCCTAGAATCCTAATGTGCACCGGGTCTATCTTGAGCCAACCCCCAACCTCTCCCTTAGAAGTCCCTCATATCAAAATAATTAAGGATTTTGTTTAGGATGAACTCATAGTATAGTTTCCTCAGGAAATATTGCAAACTTCACAATTGTTGAATGGTGGGTAATCAAAAACCATGTACCACCTTGTTGGATATTGTGGTTGGATTGCTGATATGTGGTTTTCATTTATGTCAACACTATTGGAATTAATGTACTTAAGGTTGTATATGTCAAGGATATTGAGGAAATTGTAATAAATAAGTTGCAGGTTGTCAGTGGTGAAGTGAAGATCAGTTTGTTGGTTAGCTCAGTACATTAATAATCAGAGGCTGTGGATTAAAGGTTTTTTTTTTAGTATATCTAGTTTATCCACATTAAATTTTAGAGATCCACATGAAGATTTGATTGGGTTATGAGCAGTTGTGTTCTGACAATTATTTTGTTGCTTTAGTTGGTGTTCCTGATTGAAGATGATATGATTCCAATAAGTTTAGTTGTTGTGGATACTTCTCTGGTGATTCATGATTTTTTTTTATGTTTCTAGACCATGCTCTATCTGTGTTGCACATCCGCATTGATCATTGTGCTTGCGATTGGTGATTTTCTTTTGTGTTTTCATGTTTTTCATGTTCATGGCCAATAGGGTGATTGTAGCGTGTTGTGGATCTTCGAGGAATAATTTTTGAAGGTTGTTCATGTTCAAGAATGTTGTTTTGGGTGTTCACTATGTTGTGGCCAACCTTGGTTGATTCATTTTGATAATTGTTATTGATTTGGGCCGATAATTTATATTCATTTTATTATTTTGTTGAATTCGACATGTAATGATGTAATCTCTTGTTGCAGAGATATATATATATATATATATATATATATATATATATAAGTGACTGTTTATTCCATTTGAAGGAATGAAAGTGTGTGAGATGTGCAAATAATGTCCAAATCATTTGAAGGTAGAAGTAAAGTGTGAAGAAGTGTTCATGTGCTTAACCAGAACTGTAATCAGGCATTAGAAAATGCTATTCTCTCAGTTCAAAATATTGTGGATGTAATCTGAATGTTTCTATAAGATAGTGTGTCTTCCTTTGGGAAGTAAGCCTTGTTGTATTTGAGTAGTGAGCTCTAGGCAGTGCGCTTGAATGCATGTGCATTCCCCATTTTATTCTTTATACTTTTAACAGGGTATAATCTTGTGGATTGACCTCCACCATGGTTTTTACCCTAATAGGGTTTCCACATAAAAAATCTTGGTGTTATGTGTGTTTCTGATATGTTGATGCTTTATACTTTCATGGTTATTAATTAGATCTTATAATAAAGGTTAATAAGTTTAATAAGTTTGATTTTTTGTGACAACTGATTCACCCCCCCTCTTAGTTGTTTTCCCTCATGTTGCAAACAATTAGTATTAGAGCAGGTTCCTTGAAAGAAGTTTAATAGCTTGAGGTGATATGGGATGGCAACATACAATATGGACAGTCTGAGATTTGATGGAACAAATTATTCTTTGTGGAAGACTCAAATGGAGTGTCATTTGAGATGCATTGGTGAATCCTACTAGAACATTACAAGGAATAGGTATGTTATTCCACAGAATGGTCCCTCTACTGTTGCTAAGATTAAGGATGTTGAGTACAAAAGTAGGGCTAAGGAAGAATTGTCGAGTGCCTTGACTAATTATAAGATAATAAATGTTATGGATTTGAAGATTGCTTATGAGATCTGGAAAAATTTGGAAACTTTGTATGAAGGTGATGCTAATGTGAAGATTGCTAAGTTGCAAAGTCTGAAAGGGAAATATGAAATGTTGAGAATGGGTGATGATGAGAACATTAATTCTTTCATGCAAAGAGTGAATGAACTTGTGTGTGGTATCAGATGTGTTGGTGGACAATTGGAAGAATTAGAGATTGTTGCTAAAGTTCTTAGATCCTTGCCTATTGCATACAAAGTCAAAGCTACTACTCTTGAGGAGCTCTAGACTATAACAAATGTTACCAGAGATATGTTGATTGGTAAGCTTATTGATTTTGAGTTAAGTGAATTTGGTGATGCTCTTCCTAATATCTTATGCTACTTACAAAAAATACAAGGTTTATTAGATGGATGTCAAGTCAGCATTTCTAAATGGTGAATTGGAAGAAGAAGTGTATGTTGAGCAACCTGATGGATTTCAATTGACTGATCAAGGAGACATGGTTTTTTAGTTGAAGAAAGCTTTGTATGGACTTACACAAGCCCCTAAAGCATGGTATTCCATATTGGACAAGTATTTTTTGAAGCTTGGATTTAATAAAGGTACTGCTAATAGTAATCTATATTTCAAGATTGATCATGATAAAGATTTGATTGCCGAAGTCTTTGTTGATGATATCATTTTTGGAAGAGATGATAGTTTGTGCATGAAGTTTTCTGATGAGATGCAAAGTGAGATTGAGATTTCTATGATTGGAGAGATGAAATTCTTTTGGGGATTGCAAATTACTCAATTAGATAAAGGGATCTTCATATCTTAGTCCAAGTATGTGAAATAATTGCTGAAGAAGTTTCGTATGGAAGATTCAAAGCCAGTTGGTACACCTATGGTGACCTAATGTAAGTTGACACAATATGATGATTCTCTAGAGGAAAATTATACTAGATATAGATCGATGATTGGTGGACTGCAAGATTTCAAGCTAATCCTAAGGAGTCTCATGTGACAACTATGAAGAGGATTTTCAGATACTTGAAGGGAATAGTTGATTTTGGCCTATGGTATCCTAAAGATGATGATCTTACTTTGAGTTCCTTTATCAATGCTAATTGGGAAGGAGATGTGAATGACAGAAAAAGTACTAGTGGTGGTGCATTTTTCTTAGGAAAGAAGTTGATTTCATGGTTAAGTAAGAAGTATAATGCCATTTCTTTATCTAATGCAGAGGTATAATGCATTGTTGCTACTAACAATTGTACTCAAGTATTGTGGATGGAGCAAATGTTGAAAGATATCAGAGTTTTGTATGATGAACCTATTGCTATATTCTATGATAATTCAAGTGCAATTAACATTTCTAAGAATTTGGTGCTGCATTCAAAGACCAAGCATATATCTATCAAGTTTCACTTTTTGAGAGAGAAGGTGAGTGAAAAGGAAGTTAGATTGGAGTATGTGCCTACTAAGGAGAAAATTATAGATATCTTTACTAAGTCATTGCCTAAGGATACTTTTGAGTATCTTAGAGAGAAGTTAGGGGTGATTACCCCTCCTAAGCAGAACTAAGATGCATTATTTTGCATCAGTTTTTACATTTCATAGGCATATCTTGATCTGGATTTATGTTGTGGTGGTTGCTACTTAGGGGGAGTAGTCAAATTTTTAGATATGTGGTTAAGAGCTTGTGTGGAGAAATATAACATGTATCTTTATCATTGATGTAAAAGGGGGAGAAGAGCCATGTGAAAAACTATGAATTATCTGAGGAAAAGAGTCATGTGGGGAGAAGAGTCATGTGAAAGAGTTGAGGAGAAAAGAGTCAAAACCTAAGGGGGAGAAAGTGTTAAGAGATAGTTGTGTTGATGTTGTTTTTCACATCATGTGTTGCCATCAATGCCAAAAGGGGAGATTGTTGGATGTTGTGGTTGGATTTCTGATATGTGATTTTCATTGATGTTAACACTATTGGCATTAATGTATTTAAGCTTGTATATGTCAAGGATATTGAGAAAATTGTAATAAATAAGTTGCGGGTTGTTAGTGGTGAAGTGAAGTTCAATTTGTTGGTTAGCTCAGTACGTTGATAATCAGAGGTTGTGGATTAAAGGGTTTATTTTTTAGTATATCTACTTTATCCATGTTAAATTTTAGAGATCCACATGAAGATTTGATCAAGTTATGAGTAGTTGTGTTCTAATAGTTGTTTTGTTGCTTCAGTTGGTGTTCTTGATTGAAGATGATGTGATTCTAGTATGTTCAGTTGTTGCAGATGCTTCTTTGGTGATTCATGATGTTTTTGGATGTTTCTAGATCATGCTTTATCTATGTTGCATGTATGCATTGATTGTTGTTCTCGTGATTGGTGATTTTCTTTTGTGTGTTCATGTTTTTCATGTTCATGGTCATCAGGGTGATGGTAGCATGTTGTGGATCTTCAAGGAATAATTTTTGAAGGTGGTTCATGTTCGAGAATGTTATTTTGTGTCTTCACTATGTTGTGTCTGACCTTGGTTGATTCCCATTGATAATTTTTATTGATTTGGGCCGACAATTTATATTCATTTTATTATTTTGTTGAAGCCAACATGTAATGATGTAATCTCTTGTTGTGGATATATATATATATATATATATATATATATATATATATATATATAAGTGTTTGTTTATTCCATTTGAAGGCATGTGAGTGCATGAGATGTGTGAATAATGTCCAAATAATTTGAAGGAAAAATTAGAGTGTGAAGAAGAGTGAGCAGAGTGTGAAGAAGTGTTCATGTGCTTAACTGAAACTATAATAAGGCATTAGCAGATGCTATTCTCTTGGTTCAAAATCCTATAGATGTAATATGAATGTTTCTGTAATACATTGTCTTCCTTTTGGTAGTAAGCCTTGTTGTATTTGAGCGGTGAGCTCTAGGAAGTGTGCCTAAATGCATGTGCATTCCCCATTTTATTCTTTATACTTTTAATAGGGTATAATCTTGTGGACTGACCTCAACGGTCATTTTTCCCCTAACAGGGTTTCCACATAAAAATTCTTGGTGTTATGTGTGTTTCTAATATTTTGATGATTTATGCTTTCATGGTTATTAATCAGATATGAGAATAAAGGTTAATAAGTTTAATAAGTCTGAATTTCTATGACAACTGATTCACCCCCCCTCTCAGTTGTCTACCCTTGTGTTTCCAACACCACCTATCCTAAAAAAAAATCCTAATCTATTGGTAGTGGCACCAATGGATAGGAAACCTCTTTGTATTGAGGCTAAGATTTTCATTTTTGTGTGGGTTAGTGAATAATGAGCACAAATATAATTTTATAATTTCTATATCTTTTACATCTTTATATGATAATTTATCCTAGTAATAATCCCTAGATACCTGCCTCCTATCTTCCCAACTAGTTAATTGTTTGTTGATTGAATCTACATGTTTTAACATTTCTTTGAGTGAATTTGTAGGGGTTTTTCTTTCCATGGTTGAACCATTTGGATCGTTCAACCTCATAATTAACTCCTTAATTATTTTTTTTGTTGTTCTCAATTTCACTCATTAAATTTTGCTAAGTGTCAGGAGGATGTTGAGGGATTGGTGGAGGAGACTATTGTTGTGGTTGTTGAACTTGAGGATTTTGTTGATGTTGTTGTTGCTCTGCTTGTTGAGGATTTTGTTTCTAATTTTGTTGCTTTTCTTGTTGAGTATTTTGAGGAGGGTTTGTAGGTTCATTAACATCTAAAAATTCAACAAATAAATATCACAAACAACCTAAAACTAACAAATTCACAACAAAAATAAAACAATACTTACCTCTTAGATCTCCTCGTCGACATTGAGGGATCCTGGTGATGAAATAACAACAATTTGATGAAAAAACTTGCAAGATGACTCCTCCCAGAATGCGAGCATGCAAATGAAGGACTTTTGGCTACGAGCAAAAAAGAAACAATCACAATGAAAATGAATTTGATTTCCTTTTTTTTGCTTTTACTGGCTCATAACGCAATCTTGTTATAATGTGCTTGCATTATGAGCTATCAAAACTAACTTTTAAAATTTGGCCACAAATTGGCCCCCCATCTTTTTGTACCTACCCTATTGTTGAGAAGACTCATATATAACATAATTTTGAGAAAAATGTTCTAGTTAATAAGTTAAATTTCCTTAAACACCAATTTAATGAGAATATATTTCCTTTATGTTGTGCCAAGAAAGGGTAATATATTTGCAAACTAATAAGGAAAATTCATTATGAAATCAAATGCTTGTTAACAAGATAGCTTATTTACTCATCCAATAAGCTAAGAAACTAAAGAGTGAAGCAATACATCTTGAGAAGGATAGAGAACTATATTGTGAGGTGTTGGCACAAAGACTAGAAAATGTTTATGTTGTAAATGGGGAAACCATTGTGTTAGCTAAAAGGGGCTCAATTTGATATTGCAAAGGAGATTTTTACATAGGTACAAGAAGTTGTTGTAGAAAACATCTTTATTTAGATGCCTATTGTGTGGGTAATTCATGGAAAGTGACTTACCTCAATATTTTGCACAAATTATGTCTTGCTCTCAATGATGCTAGTGAGAAAAATGGGCATAATTTGTAGAAAAAAACTATTATGATGCCCTACCAAAGTAGAATTTAAGAAAAATGAGACAAACCAAAATTTGTCTCCATATAACTATTGCTTCAAGAATTCAATATGAATATAGGTATATTGAACTTTTATAGTGAATAATCACATAATTTAAACCAATATTTTAAATCAACATACAAACCCTAGAAATAATATTTTTAGAAGATTTCAATTATTGTATAGTGAACTAGTCAAAGCTAGGATGATGCACAAGAGGTTCTACTAGGTGTAGTTGTCAAGGTTATCTTCAAAGAGGTTTGATTTTGGGTGAGAACCCTTCAAAATAAAATTGTTGATAGAGGTATCCCTTAATGCATTCCAATAAAATATCAAAGTCAATGCATTGGATTATGTTGGATCTTCCCCAAACCTGAACTACGATCATAACATGTCTGATAGTATTAATGGAGTGAACCACACAATTTGTGAATATATTTGATTTCCTCTGTCATCGAGAATATCAATATCAGATACCTTAGTTTCAAATCGTGTTGACAATGGATAGACAACAAATGTATTAGATGCAACAATAAATTGATGGACTATTGAGTACATCACTACAATGGTCCTAGCAATACATGGGATTGATTTCGAGAGTTCGCTATACTAGATTCAAGTGGTTTATGTTAATAGTAATTATTAAGCATGATTTTAAATAAATGGTAATTTCTAGCAAATAATTTATAATGGATGTATTTTGGAGGTTGAGACTATTGGTTGAGGTAGAGGTGCTACAAATCAATGAATTTGTGAGTAAAATTATCAGATAGTAAGAATTGTTGTTGGGCTAAAGTTATTTGAAAAATTCATCAAGAAATTTAACCGCTCATTTTCCAATGATAATTTTAAATGGTGTTGAAACAATTCAAAGGATTTTCTTAAAAAATTATGAATATCAAAGATTTGAAAATTGAAAGTAAAATTCAGTGATTTTAATATTCAAATGATTTAAGGAAAATCCAATTTCACATGGGAGGAAATTAGAAGGTAAAATGATTGATCAATTCCTAGTGAAATTAATTTATGCATACAATAACTGAAAAGGTAAAATTTTAAGTAAAAGATAGTAATTTCATGGAACATTAGGTTGGTTAAATTAAATTATTATTATTATTATTATCTAAACCAGTATATGTTTTTCTTTTGAAATAATCAATCAATGTAAAAATTTAAGAATTATTTTAGACTATTATAATGTTTCAAATTATATATTTATTTTGGCAAAAAAAGAAGAAAAATGAATGCAACGGAATTAATTGACCACACCTAGCTCTGATACCTATTAGTGCCCGCCCTAAAAGACTAAATTTATATAACTAAATAATTGGGTTTTAGTATTGAAATTTTCCAAAGTTGAACCAATTATTCTTCTTTTTTTAAAAATAAATACTTAAATATCAACATCGAATATTTTCTAACTAAAAACACATAGTATTTTATCACTATTTTCATATTCAAACATAAAAATAAATATATTTAAAATGTTACATATAGTATATTAATTAATCCTATGTTCAAACAATAAAGATAAATTTTGTAATATTATGTTTCAAAACTAACTACAAATAGAAACACACATTTATCTAAATGAATCTATCATAAAAAAATTCAAATAAATAATCTAATACTTATATTATTATTTTAGAAGTTGACATAATAGTTTCCACTGAAATACAATACCTAAATAATACAATAAGTAAGTGTTTAATTACTTGAAATACATACAAAATGAAACATAACAATTAAACAAGTTTTCTTTAATAAAGCAATGCATTTTTTAATATAAATAAATATTTGATTTCATAACATTTACACTGAAAAAATCTTGGATTGCAAGCATGAACCTTGAACAACCTGCAACTCTGACTTATTCCAACAATCATGCAATATCTACAATACATAAGGATCTAATATATTTCATTTCTTTCAACAAATTCATACCATCCCTTGAAACCAGCAACACAAAATTGAGTAGCCCAACAATACTCTCCACCCAACCATAGGACCAAGTGGTCCGCCTCCAAGTGGGAGGTAAAGTCTACAAAAACACAACATAGAAAGAACCAAAACATAATACAAAAAACATTACATGATCTCATAGAAAATCCCCACACAATTACAGAAGGATAAACATAATATAATTAACATAAACACACTCACAAAGAACCCAAGCCTGGGATTCTTCAAAGGGGGAGAAGGGGGATTCCCTTCCCTCTTGGGGAAATTTTTTTCAATGTCATTAATTTTCACTTCCAACTACAATAATAGCCTCCATATTTACAATACCCAATTCATATCTCCTCCCCAACCAACCATTCACATACTCCATCCTTCACCCACAACCCCATTCGACCACACCACTATAGCCATCATCCACTCCACCCATCCCACACATATTCACATTTTGTTACACATCCCCAAGAGAGGCTTTGTTCCCTCCTCAACCCCACACAAAGGAGGCTTTCAGCCAATAGGTGAGATCAACTCCTCAACCATACAAACAAACCCCATTCATAGACAAGAATAACATAAATAGAAGAAAATACACATAATCCCAATATCATAGAAAAATATACAACCATTGGCAACCTAATAGAAAATAAAAGAGGAAAATATCAGGCCTACCTTGGTTGTCCAAGTTATGATCAGCCAAATCCAGGAAAGTTTTGATTCATTTCTTCTAATTCTTCTATTGCAGCCAATTCAAGAAGAAGGTAACAATCCATTAACACCAACATTTTTTTTCTGGAAATCTAGCAACTTGAAAAGAAAAAGGAAAAAAATGTTGAGTGAGAGAAATTCACCCCCACCCCTCACTTAAATAAACTCCCCGTGAGTTTTCAATTTCCCTTCAATGAAAAAATCACACGCTAATTAAAACATAACATTTTCATAAAATAAAAATGAAATCAAACAACGTTTAACATAAGACCCCTTCCCCACTTAAACAATAGAAATAAATAAATAAATAAATAAATCAAGCATATTTTTAAACATATGGGCTTTGCCCCAAAATCTTAAGGGCCTGAGATGCCCACCTACAACATCTCAATAAAAGCATTAGTACTGTTTTGGATATTATAATCAAAGCATAAAATATAAACATTAAAATCTTTCTAACATTAAATAATTGTAATATCTAACACAGTAATTTTAAAGCCATTTATTTTTAAAAAAAAATTAAAAATTTATCCAAAACACTTTATGATCAATTCCATGTTAATTAAATGAACATATCACATCATTTATGAGTAATAATTGTCTAAACATGTAGATTTCATTTTTATGCCTATAAATCAAAATGAAAATATCCACAAACCAAAACCTAAAAACACCACACTACATAAACATGAAATCAAATCAAAGTCTCTAAAGTAACACTAGATTTTCCCTACACCTTGCCTCCCTCCGTCCCTCCCTCTATCTATTCATTTATCCCTCCATGTTTCCCTACCTCCTTCTTTCTATCCTGCCTTCCCTCCCTCTCTCTCTTAGGATGTTTCATCCATCCATCTAACCCCATCTCTCCCAGGTCTCTCCCTCCCACCCTTACTAGATAACTCCCTCTCTCTCACATGTATCTTGCTCCCTCTATCCCTTGCACCCACTCTTTCTCTTAGGCCTCTCCCTCCCCTCTATCCCTCCCACTTATGTCTCTCTTTCACTTCTCTCTCCCTCTGTCCCTTCCTCCATTCGTCCATTTGTTTATCCCTGTCTCCCTCTACCCCTCCCTCTCTCTCTCAAGTCTCCCCATCTCTCCATCCCTCCCATTCCCTTTATCTCTTATGTCTCTTCCTCCCTCCCTCTATCCTTCCCTCCCTCTCTCGTAATCTATCCATCAATCTATCCCTCCATGCCTCTCTCTATCCCTCCATTTGTCCCTCCATCCCTCTCTCTCTAAGTCCCTCTCTCTCAAGTATCTCCTTCCCTCTATACCTCCCACCCCCTTTCTCACTCCCTCTCTCTCACTCCCTTTCTCTCTCCTTCCCTCTCTCCCTTCCTCAATCCCCCTCCCTCTCTCCCCCTCCCTCTCTCTCTTAGTTCTCTCCCTACCTCTATACCACCCCTCTCTCTTTGAGGTATCTCCCTTGCTCCATCACTTTGTCTCTCCCTCTCTCTATCCATCCATCCCTCCATCCATCCATTTGTCCCTCTCTCTCTATCCCTCCTTCCCTCCCTCTATCCCTCCAATAAATTTCTCTCTTAGATCACTCCCTCCCACCCTAACAATATAACTCCCTCTCTCTCTCTCTCTATCAGGTATCTCGCTCCCTCTATCCCTCAAACCCCCTATCTATCTATCTTTATCTATGTCTCCCTATCTGTCTCTATCTCCATCTCTCTCTCTTTGGTCTCTCCCTCCCACCCTACCTAGAAAAATTGCTCTCTTAGATCTTTAACAATTGCAAAAATTTAAACAAAAATAAACATAACTATCATGCATACCACAACACAATGATTTACTTGGGGAAAATCCTTTCGAGAGAATTACCCCACACTCTAAAAGCTACCCAATATATTATTCATAAATCATAATGATTACAATATACTTGTAGAGGAAGCTTCTCATAGGAGTATCATCAACCAAAGATCTAGAGGCAACATGATTGCTATCAAACTCTCAAAATACATCAAAATACATAATCATAATAGAATGCCCTTGTAAAATAGGGTTGTCTTCTAACGCAAGTCAAGCCAACAAAGTATCGACTATAAGATCTAAGAGCTAATAATGAATGATCTAGATTTACAATGATAAAATATACATAAAATGTGGCTTTTGGGGGTGATGTCCATGAACCCTTGCTAGGGTGTGCGGCCCTCAGACCCCCCACTGGGGGGTGGCCCCCACGAACCCTCGTAGAGGGGTACCCTATCCCCCTACACCCCTCACATTGATGTATCAATAGTACCTTATGTATTTGCAAGGTTGAGACACATTTTTGCAAAAATCTCCCACTTTTCAAACACCTTGCAAGAGCAATGAGAGGGTGTATAAACATCACCTATTAATTGCTAGGGTTCAAAAGGCTCATAGTCTCTAAACACCATTTGAACTTCTTTGTGCTCACAAGCTTAGTTTAAGAATCAAGAACATTCATCAAATTCTCTAAATTAACTAGCTTCACCATGCCATCTTTGACCATATCTCTAGAAAAATGATAATGTACATCAACATTTGTGGTTCTAGCATGAAATGTCAAGTTCATAGCTAGACATATCACACTTTAAATGTTGCAATAAATTATCATTGTACCTTATTTTATTCCAATGTTCAAATATTGTCTCTTAATCCAAATGGACTCTTTACAAGAATGAGTAGATACCATATACTCTACTTCAATAGTGGATAAAACAACCATAGCCTATCACTTACTCATCCAACTAATTACACCATTGAATAATGTGAACACATAAGCATTGGTTGATCATCTACTATCAATATCACTTGCCTAGTATAAATCAACATAACCATGAATATCAAGGGAAATATGATGCAGAGTAGGGGTGTACAATGTTTAATCCCACTCAAACACCCACTCTTTCAAACCCTTAGTAATCAATTGATGGGCTTCCCTTCACAAACCTTTATTCCTGCTTGTAGCCTTTCAAAAAGGATTTTTTGGGCATTAATTTTGTAGAAAACTTGATCTAGAGAAGAGGAGACCCATTTAGGATACCCTTTTGGCCATTCTTACACATATCCAAAAATAAGGTAGAGTTACTTTGTACAGAGGGGCTCAAAATTTAACTGTCCTCTTTCTAATTAGGCCTAATGGGCCAATTAGGTTTATTAACACTAGGTATATGCAAGGGAATGAAGCCAAACAAAGGAAAAAAAATTGTACTATACATTCTCAGGCCTATACATACTTAAAAATCATGTCATAATGATTCCTACACCTTAATAATTAGTGTATAGATTAATCAAAACAACAATGAACCTAAGGTCTTTTTGGGATTATTTCATTGAAAAATAAAAAAATTCTAATAAAGAGATCTCCTTACCACATGCATTAAATAATCCAAAATTTTTTGGGGATGTAGATGATTTCAAGATATATTTTTTCACCAATTTGTAGCATTTTCCCATGGAGGAAACTCGAGTTATGGTAGTTTTTGCAAGTTTGAAACCCCAAGCAGGGTTTAGAGTGGTTTTCACAAAAATGCTCATCTCTCTCAAAACTTAATGGATTTGAGTCAAACAAAAAGAATTGTAAAGGTTATGAACCCCAAAAAATCTCCCAATAAAATTTTCGTCTATACCAGCAAGTACAAGTCCATACAATGTGAAAGAACAACAAGATTTGCAAGAAAAATCATTTTTAGAGTGCAAACTTGAAGTTTACTTTATTCAAACTCTTGAAAACCTTATCCAACCTTGGGGTTCATGTTTAAAACATGTATTTATTTTTTACCAATCATTTTATAGCTACCAACCACCCACAACTAACTTCCTAATCAAAGTTGCAACTTTAATACACTTTTGAGAACTTTCACAATAATAACATTGACAATAATTGACTAATTTTTTTTAACTTTTACACAAATGGCACAAAACTTTGCAAATGACCCCAAATGATGGAAATTGGTCAAAAATTACATTATTAACGTGGAACAACCAAAAACAAAGGATAAATACAAACTTTTCCTCCTAGAGGCATATCAGGTCCCGAGGGTGCTTTTACACCATACTCTCAATGAAAAGAAAAAGATTCAACTCCACTTGAATAGAAAGCATTAATATTGTTAAACTTGGAGTCCTTTAGCTAATTAATCTGACATGTACCATGCTACTCCAACTCTTTCATGCTACTTTGTACCTGTGCTTTGATGAAACAAATCAAGAATTATTTAATCTTAACTTTAGGTCACCTTAGTTCCTTACAAAAGTATTTAAACCTGTCAAAAGGAGCAATCATTCTCTCATATGCATCTCTGAAGTCCTTTGTCCACATTGCTTCAATAGTGAAAACTTTACCACTACATTGTGTAGGAACATCAAACTCAAAGCCCTTGGTCTCCTTGGTGTGAAAGCATTCAAATTCTTGTGTAGTAGTATCCTCTACAATTACATGTCTGCTCTTCTTCTCACATTCTTCTATTTATCCTTCAAATATAACAAATTTTGATGGAGTCATAGGTTGAGCATTCACAATATCACAAATTATCTTATTAACTACCCTCAAGACCTGATATGCCTCCAAGAGGAAAAGTTTGGATTTTTTCTTTTTTTGAGTTGTTACATGTTAATAAGATCACTTTTGACCAATTTCCATAATTTGGGGTCATTTTGCAAAGTTTTGTGTCATTTGTGTAAAAGTTGCAAAAATTGCTCAATTGTTGTCAATGTTGTCATTCTGAAAGTTGTCAAAAGTGTATTAAATTTGCAACTTTGATTAGGAAGTTAGTTGTGGGTGGTTGGTAGTTGGAAAATTATTGGGAAAACCTAAATACATGTTTTAAACATGAATCCAAAAGTTGGAGAAGGTTGGAAAGAGTTTGAATAAAGAAAACTTCAATTTTACACTATAAAAACTATGTTTTTTCTTGCACATCTAACTGTTATTTCACATTGTACAGAATTGCACTTGTTGGTAAAGACTATAATTTTATTGGGAAAGTTGCTTGGGTTCATCACCTTTACAATTCTTCTTTGACTCAAATCCATTAAGTTTTGAGAGAGATATGAGCATTTTTGTGAAAACCACTCTAAACCTTGCCTAGGGTTTCAAACTTGCAAAAACTGCCATAACTTGAGTTTCCTCCATGAGAAAATGCTACAAATTAGTGGAAAATTCTATCTTTGAATAATCTACATCCTTGCAATTTTTGGGATCATTTTATGCACATGGTAAGGAGATCTCTTCCCCATAATTTTTTGTTTTTTAGTGAAATAGTCCCAAAAAGACCCTAGGTTCATTATTGTTTTGATTAATCTATACATTGATTATTAAGGAAGGTGTAAGAATTATTATGATGTGATTTTAGAAATATTTATAGGCCTGAGAATCTATAGTACAAATTTTTTTCCTTTGTTTGGTGTCATTCCCTTACATATACCTAGTGTTAATAAGCCTAATTTCCCCATTAGGCCTAATTAGGAGGAGGGCAATCAAATTTTGAGCCCCTTTGTACAAACTAACCCTACCTTATTTTTCTATATTTCTAAGAATGGCCAAAAGGGTATCCTGAATGGGCCTCCTTTTCTATAGATTGGGTCTTCTCCAAAAATTATTCCCAAAAAGGCCTTTTTGAAAGGCTACAAGCAAAATTAGAGGTTTGTGAAGGGAAGCCCAATAGTTGGATGTCCAAGTTTCTCATGAGTGATTGATTGATTGATTTTGATTGTTTATACCCATAATATACATCAAAATATCATCTTTAGTCATATTACTATGATAACACAAGGAAAAATTTGATGCGGCACACAAATATTTGAAGACTCTTTTAACTACATCCCAATGAACTCTACTAGGACTAGACATATATATGGAAAGAACTCCCATTTCTTGGGAAAATTTTAGTCTAGTACAAAAAATAACATACATCAAAATTCTAACTACACTCTAGTAAAGCACTCTACTCATGTCTTCCATCTCTGATGGGGATGTTGGATAGGCTAAAATAGATAACTTTGTTCCATCTGAAACATGAACACATAATGATCTATAATCTTGCATATCAAACCTCTATAAAATTGAATTTACATACTTAATTTTGCTAATCCACAGCTTTATATTCACTCTAATTCTTTTAATTTCCATCTTAAGAATGTGTTTAGCTACACCAAGATCTTTCATTTCAAATTTAGTAGCAAGTTGATATTTTAGTTCTAAAATCATACCTTTCCTTCTACCAATAAATAACATATCAACAATATATAATGCAATAAATATGAAATAATCAGCATTAGTTTTATAATAAAAACATCTATCTGATTTAGAATGCTCAAATCCCAAACTTAACACATATGTCTCAAATTCCTACTACCACATCCTAGGACTCTTTTTTAGGTCATACAAAGATTTCTTCAATTTGTAAACTGCAGTGTCAAAAAAATTTGTTGGTGACATTTCACACTTGTTTGGGTCCTCCTTATAGAATTGAGCTTATTGATTCCTTGGTTTAGTGTTGTAATGTGGTTAACACATTCACATTAGGTCTTGGGCCTTTGAAAACTAATTAATTTAAATGGTACCTTGCTAAAGTGTTGTGAAGTGTTGTAATACACTTTCACACTTTTCTAAGGTTTTATCAATTAACTAAACCTAATAAACCTCTTTTTAACCTTAATCCCACCTTATTTGAAGTTTTGTAAAGTGTTGTAACAAATTTTCACACTTTTCTAGGGTTGTCATTAATAATTGGGTTTCTTTATGCTTTAATTGGCCTTATTTTGCATCCACAGTCCTCATTTAATGTATATTTTCAAGGATAATCCTAACACAAATCACTGCCCAATCATAATTCAAGTGTTTCAGGTTGAATGGCCCCATATTTGGTGATTTGGGGCTCATTCACCACCTTGGGTAAATGAGTCCCACCTAGGTTTTTGGGTCCCAAACTTGGTTTCACAACTTTCTAAGCATTTTTAAAATTTCTCCCATATATTATACCTAATGGGAATCATTTGGCACGTCTAGTGTATGAGTCCCGCATGGGACAAAATTAAATTTAGTTCAAATTCTTGGTGATATTTCATTCTCCTAGATATAATTTCGACTTGTGTTGTAATTTCAGGAAATTTAGAATAAACAAGTATAAATACAAGGTTCTTTCACTCATTTTCACCTAAGCATTCATGAGATCACCTAGCAAGTTGAATAAGCATCCTTGTCACAAAAGTTGATTTCACAAGAGAATTCAAGCATTCACAAGAGCATTAAAGAGTCTTCAAGGGAAGATTATCAAGCATTGTAGAGAATTATTCAAGCATTATTCATCATGTCAAAGAATTCATGCATCATGTTTGTTTTGGAGCTAACAATTGTGAAGTAGGGTTTCATGATTCAATCTAGCATTCAAATCAAGATCTATCCTATTCAAGCAAGATTCAAGATCTGCATCCATCTCAACCATCTCATACATGTTTGTAGCATCTTATTGATATAGTTTGGTGAGTTGTAACATCATATTTTGTTCATTCATCATTCTCCATTCCTATTTCATTCTATTTCAAGGTTTGATTACCAAAACTGGGTTTGACCAAGGTAAACCCCTATCCACTAATGAAGCAACATTTTCCCCCTCTTTAGTGTGTTATTTTTAGGTTTATATTGAAGAAACATTGAAGAGAAAGGTTGGAGAAAGTTTTCAAAGTTCCTAAAGTTGTCAAAGTTGTCATCAAGCATTGGAGAACATTGGAGAGCACCTACAGGTTGATTTACAAAGATTTGGATCTAAAGTTTAATTGGGAAGCCTACAACAAACCTTTAAGAGAAGATTAAGATATTGAAGTTTTAGAAAACCCTAATTGGACTGATTCACCACTTCTAGTGATGAGTCCTAGTTTTGGTCAAAATTCATATTTTTGCAAATTTGGATACCCATTTGGTAGATTCATGTTCTTGCATAGAAACCTAGATTCTGGACTGATTTTACCAACCTAGTGAATGAGTCCCACTCAACATTAAAGGTATAATCCCTTGTATATCATACCTCCTTCGAAACATCTTCAAATTTACAGGTGCACACATTCCATTATGTAGCTTTCTATTTTGTTTCATTTGCATCTTTAGATCATTTAGTAATTCATTGCATTAAACTAGGCTTAAGAATTCTATCTATCATTACATTTGTCTTTCTAAGTTCTTACTTGGTGGTGAACCCCTCATTAGTTTACATTCAGCCCCTAGGATAGCCTTATTGCAAGATCTCTTTCTCCTTTTCACTAAGATCTCTAGGGTTTGTTCTTGAATGTGAGTGAAGATTGTCATTCTAGGTCCTAAACCCTAGATGAAAGCAACAATTTTCTACCTTTAATTTTGGTGAACTTGCATTTAGAACATCATAATTCTTATTTGGAGTGCATTATCATCCTAAATATTACTTGCAGTAACATTGCATTAGGGTTTGCATTAGTTAATTGGCATTCTAGGGTTTCTAATTTTGGATTAGTGAAAGTTCACATAGCTTGCATTTTTGCATCTCATTTCATTGAAAATCAAACAAAATTTGCATTTGCACTTAGTTTCCAAATAATATAGCATAAAAAGCATAAAAATCAGTTAAAATTTTTGGAAAATTTTGAAAAAAAAAAACCTACTGGGACTCATTTGCCACCAGAGGAAAATCAGTCCCTATGCACATTTTGCACTACATTTTTCAACATTTAAAGCAAAAAGGGTCCTTCAACATTTTTTGGGCTTGTTTGGGTCCTCCTTGTGGATTTTGGCTTATTGTTGCCTTGATTTAATGTTGTAATGTGGATAAAACATTCATATTACGTCTTGGGCCCTTGTGAACTAATGGAATTTTATGGTGCCTTAAAAAAGTGTTGTGAATTTTTGTAACACTTTCACACTTTTCTAGGGTTTTATCAATTAACTAAGCATAATAAACATAATTTTAATCATAATTAATCTTAAATTTTCCTTATTTAGAGTGTTGTAAAATTTTGTAACACACTTTCACATTCTTCTAGGATTGTCATTAATAATTGGGCTTTCTTATGCTTTAATTGGCCCTATTTTGCATCCACAAGCCTCATTTATTACATCTTTCAAGGATAATCTTGACACCAGTTAGTAATCAATCATAATTTAGGTGTTATTGGCTTGTGTGGCCTAGATTTAGTGCCTAGGACTCATTCACCACCTTGGGTGAATGAGTCCCACCTAGGTCTTTTTGGCTCTGATGCAAATTTCACACATTTCTAGACACTTTTGATTTTTGGTCCCATACATTATGTATGATATGACTCATTCATAAGCTTGGGAGAATGAGTCCTGTGTGACCAAAATTCAAATTTAAATCAAATTTCTAATGGCATTTTATTCTCCTAGATCTGATGTCAGCTTGTAATGTTGTATTTTTGGGAATTCTTGCATAATTAAGTATAAATACAAGGTTCTTTCACTCATTTTCATCCTCAGCATTCAAATATTCATGCCTAGCATTCAAGAGATCATTAAGCATTCACAAGAGAATTCAAGGAATTTCAAGGGTAGGTTATCAAGCATTCAAGAGTATCTTTCAAACATCAATCATCATGCCAAATATTGATTACATTAGGTTTGTTTGAGAGTGAAAAATTGTGGTGTACGGTTTGTGTTTCAAGCAAGTGCTTCATCCAAGATCTATCAATATCAAGCAAGATTCCAAGTCTACATCTATTGGAGCCATTACTTACATGTTCTTAGCACCTTATTGCTAGGGTTTGGTGAGTTGCAGCATTATCTTTTGTTTATTCATCATTCTCCTTTCATATTTTCTTTCATTTCAAGGTTTAATTACCAAGGAGTTTGACCAAGGAAAACCCCTATTCACTAACCCCCACAACATTTTTCCCTCTTCTTGTGTGTGATTTGGAGAGATAGGTTGTAGATTTTCCAAGAAGAAAAGTTGGAGAAAGGTTGTCATGTCCTCAAAATCTCTAAAGTTGTCATCAAGGCTTCGAGTAGCTTGGAGAAGACCCATAGGTGGTATTTTGTAGTTTCAGATCTAGAAATTAGTGAAAAAGAGTAGAGGAGATCAAGAGACACATAATACACTTCAGAACCTCTAGAAAAGTAGAAGTGGACTAATTTTACATTATTGGTGAATGAGTCCCACTATATAGGCCTGATCGAGATTTTTACAGATCTAGATACCCTTTTAACTAAAACTTGCTCCTATGCATTTTCCTAGAAACTGGACTGATTCACCCAACCTGGCGTATGATTCCTAGTCAACTTCAATAGAAAAATTTTCAGAGATCCATTCCTTCTTTCTAGCTTCTTCAGTCTTACAAGTGCACAATTTTAGTTTCATAGCTTTTCATTACAATTTGTTAATATTTTTAGGTCATTTGGCATTTGTTTGCATATCTCATTATGTTTTCTAATTCATTATTTTTTCCAATTTTACACTTGGTGGTGAACCCCTCATTATACATCATTTAATCCATAGAATAGTCCCTTTGCAAGATTTCAATCTCCTTTGCTTTGAATTCTCAAGGTTTTGTTCTTGAGTGAAAGGTTGGAAATAGCCTTTCTCCTTTTAGGTCCAAAACCCTAGAAGCAAAAGAAATCCCCCCTATTTTCATCATTTTAGGTGAACCTACATATAGATCATCATAATTCCAATTTGGAGTGCATTTACATCCTATATTTAGCTTGCATTAGCATTGCTTTAGGTTTTGTATTGGTTAATTTGCATTCTAGGGTTTCAAAATTTGCATTGGTGCAAAGCTCATTTAGCTTGCATTATTGCATTTTTTTTTTTTGAAAATTAGTAAAATTCTGCATTTGCATCTCATGTTTACATCAGAAAACATAAAAATCATAAAATTCAATTCAAAAATTCTAATTTAAAAAAAAAATAGTACCTGAACTCATTCGCCACCTTGGGCGAATTAGTCCCTTTTCATATTTTTCACTATATTTTTTGGCATTTACAATTCAATTTCTAAGTATTTTTTTCTGTTGTTACTTTTCTATTTTAGTTTACCAACTTTCTGTTTCATTCAAATCATTGCATTTAGCATACATTCATTCATCTTGTGCATTGTTTAAAATCAAAATTGCATGTATAACATTGTTGCATAATTTAGAATCCAAAATTTTCATCATGGATATGTGCTTTAACAAGCTTTGGATGTCATTAAATTCCATAGTTGATGTGTCAAGTTGTGCTTTTGGAAATGACCCTAATGATATTAAACTCACTCATGCTCACTCAACTCCTAATGCATGTCCTCCTCATGATGTTGACATCACTGGAGAAGATGATGACAACATGAATAGGTTCCTAAACGATTGTCTTGACAACCTTGAAGCTAATGCATCCTTCTATCCATCCATGAACCAACAAGATCTTCCTACAATACCCATGTTTGGTTACTTACACCCTGAAACAAAATTTGAACTTAAGTTCTCTACAATAGGCGAACCTAGTTCCTCCATATAAGCAAACACCCAACCATTTTATGATAACAAAGTAACAAACACTCTCATCAACCTTGAAGAAACATATGGAAAATGTTTTGCAATATTGAGCAAACAAGGATGTGGCACAACTAGTGAACATGAAATTCATCAACTCTTAGAGAAAAAACCAATGAATGAAAACACAAAGGGGTTAGGATACCAATATCCCTCTCATCACAACAAGCCTCCTAGAGAATAAATAAGGCTTGGAGATGATGGTATGGTGATCTTTGATTTTCCTCCCAATTTGAATATCCTTCTTCCTTAAGATAAACCAATTACTCATAACAATGACAAGGATGTGAGGGTCACCTTAGGTGATCCTCATCCACATTCAACTAAAGAAAAGGGTGAATATAGCAAACACAAGAGGCCTTACAAGTTAGAAAAACTAAATTATCCTTGCCCACCACCCGAAAGTGAAAGGAAACTACAATTGCTATTGAAAAATAATTGATAGCATTACCACATATGAATCTATTAGCTCTCTATCCTAAAGATGCAAAAATCCCACATTGTGCATATCATCAAGTTCTTAGACATAGTACCGATGAATTTCATGCATTTCAGTTATTATTGAAAAAAATTCACTTTGATGGCAATGATTGTCATTGTGTGATTGCCTAGCTTTCTATTGTTTCAACCCTTGTCATGTAATAGTTGTAGAATATTCTATTCTCACTATTACATGACCTTTCCCATCACCTACCTTGGCTCATTCTTTTCTTGCACTCAATGGGGGACATAAATTGTTAGCCTTGTCCTCGTAATTCATTTTTTGATGTCCCTTAAGTTCACCATTCACCTTCCACCTTTACAAATTGAGATTGGGAGGTGGATGACTTTCTCATAGGTTGACTCACATTTTCCTTACTAGTCTTTTCAACTTCCTTTTTATTTTTCTTTTTCTTTTATGTGATTTCATGTGTGTAATGTGATCCCCCATTATGTTTTTTTTGATGTTCTATCTCTCTTTGTGATATTCCTCTATTTGTACCTTAATTCTTCTCTATGTCGTGCATCGCTTTTTCTTTTCATCTTTATCTTTTTCTTGTGTTTTCCTTTTGGGGATGACAAGGCATCGAGACATTCATGTCTCTTTCATGTTTTCCCAAAAGGATTTTTTTTTCTTTTCCTTTTTATTTCATCTTTATCTTTTTCTTGTGTTTTCTTTTTGGGGATGATGCAAGGCATCAAGACATTCATGTCTCCTTCATGTTGGCCCAAAAGGCTTTCTTTTTCTTTGCCTTTCCATTCCATCTTTATCTTTTTCTTGTGTTTTCCTTTTGGGGATGACGCAAGACATCAAGACATTCACGTATCCTTCATGTTGACCCAAAATATTTTCCTTTTCTTTTTATTTTTCTTGTGTTTTCCTTTTGGGGATGATGCAAGGCATCAAGACATTCATGTCTCCTTCATGTTGACCCAAAATCTTTTCCCTTTTTTTTCTCCTTTTCATTTCATTTGTATTATGTTTTCCTTTACGGGATGACATAAGGCGTCAAGACACCTTATGCCTCTTCCATGTTGACCCAAAAGGTTTTTCTTAGTTTTCATTCTCTTTGTGTCATTCTTCCAATTCTATGTGTATTTGGGGGATGATGAAAATTCTAAGCTCTCTAAAAAACATTGTAGCAAAGAAAATATTGATCCCAAATCCATAGATCCCTTATGTGTTTGGTATTTTTATTTTGGGGGCAACCCCTCCCCTTTCTTTTCTTTTCATCTTATAGGATGCAACTTTACTGGGAAACATATGAATTGGCATAGGGATTTCCAAGTTGGCTCTCATGGCTTCTTTCTTGTTAGGATTTTTCATTTTCTACTTTAAAGTAATTGCTCACAGTATGGTGTTTAGAAATTCCTTTAAAGCAGGGGCATACATTGTCATTATTCATTTGCATTTTCCTTTTCTTGGTTTTTGGTGTAGCCTTCTTACTTCATACGATGTATTCATAACTTTGTGGATGACATTAGGTGTAATGTATTTCAATAGTGTGATCTCTCTCAACATATTACATTCCTCTTGGTGGCTTGATGTGACACACTGCATCCCCTAAGTTGTGAATTCTCTATTCTCTAATTGATCCTTTCTTGGAGACGTTAGGCACAATGATCCCTAAGTTAAAGACCTCACATGAACTAAGCAAGACTCCTTTGAACATTATTTTCATGTTTCATTTTCCATTTGTTTTTATATGGCCATCTTGCATAACACAACTTGCATTCATGTGCATCCATCCTATTTATTCATGAGCTCCAAGCATACAAAGTTTTTCCTGTCATGAAGCTCAAAAAATAATTTTTGTGTGGTGCCTTATTAAAGTTATCAGGAGGTATAACTTTGGTATGGTTGAGTGGGAAGCCAAATATAAGGCATAAATTTCCCCATATCCACTTTTTGTGTGTGAGTGCATACCAGGAATGAGTGTTTATTCTCACCTTTTAGGACTTCTCACCTAGCAAATAGCCAGGAATTTCATCTCCTTAGAGTGAGTATACATTTTTTTGGACAAACAACCTAGATCTGATCTACATCAGCATGGAAAAATGGTCGAAGCTTGATCTGATTCTTTTATTTCTATTCTTTTCTCTTTTTCATCTTTGGTGGTGTATGATTGTCCTTGTCGATGTTCTTTATATCATTTTCATGTGTGTTACTTTGTGCGTATGTTTGGTTTGCCATGGGATCTTGGTCCTGGAGGCTTGATCACCCCTCTTGATCATTTTCATCCCATCTTTCTAGAATTGGTTCATTGGAACCCCTCTTGATCCATGTTTATCTACTTTAGTGTGAGTTTAAAGCAGCTTCATCCTCTCACTAAAGTGGGGGCTAAATGTAGTGTCAGAAAAAGGGTTCTTCGACATTTCTCATACTCATTTGGGTCCTCCTTGTGGATTTTGGCTTAATGTTTCATTGATTTAGTGTTGTAATTGTTGAACATATGGAATACTAAGAGGGGAGGGGTGAATCAATATTCCTCTAAAAAATATTAAAACTTTTAAATATTTGTCCACATAACATGTAATTAAAATTACTAAACAATAACCAAAATAGCACAACACCACATAACACTAGGATTTTTATCGTGGAAACCCAAGATGGGAAAAACCATGAAGAGGATTAACTCTCAAGTATTAGGTAACCAATTACAAAATACATAGGTGGCTCATTGCTGGGGTGGCTCATTGTCGAGTTGGCTCACTGCAGATGGGCTCACTATCCAAGATACAAAATCTAGCTATTACAACTAAGAGACAACTTACAACTGGAGTATATGTTACAAAATTGAACTGCTATAATTGCATCTACACATGCATGAATATAGTTCTCTCTGAGGTGAAAAGATCTTCAAAATATTACACTATACTACTATAGTACATATATCAATTCACACTATACATCAATAGATCACTATCATACATCACATATCATTTCATTATATTTTTGTTTATGTCACTTCATATATATATATACCATATTTGCATATCCACTTAGTCGAATTTCATCAGAGGTATGTTACACAAGATGTTGGAGATTTCAGCATAGATGGAAAAAGATATCCCACGCTATACTAAATAGGGCTAGACCAAAAACTACAATACAACATTG
This sequence comes from Sequoia sempervirens, assembly GCA_007258455.2. Taxonomy (NCBI): domain Eukaryota; kingdom Viridiplantae; phylum Streptophyta; class Pinopsida; order Cupressales; family Cupressaceae; genus Sequoia; species Sequoia sempervirens. The sequence continues at coordinate 365,546,764 of VDFB02281492.1, forward strand.
CATAGACCAAGACTTATGCCGGTAACACCACTACCAAAACAAGGGATAATACAAAGGTAAGAATACTAGACTGATCAATGACATTAATGAAAAATATCAATAATCTCCCCCTTTGTCATTGATGGAAAACAAAATTCTGGAATTCCAAAACCTCAAAAGATAAACTCCAGAACTCCCCCTATGATGACTATCTTTATTTCTCAAAAATGTTTTCTTTTTCTTTCTATTTTTTCCCGCTTTTCACATCAATGAACAAGGGGTATAGGGTGAAAAAAAATTAGGATGGGCCTGATGCGCCATTGAAGAAAGACTTCTTAATTTTTTGAAGATGGGTGACTGACTTACCCTTATTATCATTCCACTGTAAAATTGCTTCGGTTACAATCTGTGCATGAAATTGAATAGATGCAAGTAGAAATTCTCTATCTTCAATTGAGAAAGGATCAAAGAGGGTAGCTAGTTGTGCCTTCAGGAGGGAACAATTCATTAGTGAAATGCTATCTGCACACATCTCCAAAAGATTTCCTAAGGGTAGAATGATGTTGTCCCATTGTTGTTGCAGTTCAAATTACTTTTTGTGTAGTTCCTCAATTGAGGATTTCTTAGATTTAGACAAGTCTTCAAATAACATGAAAGAATGGTATGCCTGCTTGATTGTTGACTCAATTGAGTCAAGCTATTTTCTAATAATGGTTGTGGCATCTGGCTGATATAGGCTATACAAATACAAAGAATTTCCTTCCTCGAGAAGGTCTTGACCTTGCTTGATTAGTTGATGAAGATTGGAGAAGGAATTTGTGCACCGATCTTTTAATTATTGCAAGAGCTTATGCCTTTTAGCTTGCTTTTCCCTATGGATATTTTCATTCATACAGGCAGAGAAGTCCTTCCCAACATTGGCGAGTGTTCTGAATTTATCTGTATTGCTTTTAGACTAATCTATATTACTTTTTGGGATATACTTTGAAGAGCAGTAATAGTCTCTTTAATCAAATTATATTTTTCTTATAACTCCTTAAAAATATCAATTTTGGCCAAGGCCTAAATGGATTCACCAATTTTAAATTTCTAAAAGGGATTAATCTTCTCAAAATTGAGAATTAACTTGGAAGAGGTGATGGGCTGGATCATAAGTGGTGAAGCAAGTTCTTCAAAGTTTCATTGGAATAGGTACCAGTGGAGTTGCCATCAATTTCTTCTCTTTTCTCAACTATCCCTACTACCGGTTCTTCACCTTTTTCTTGCTCTATGTTTTCTTCTTGCTTTCTGGTATTAACTTCCTCTATAGTTATCTCTTCTCTTTTTCTTCTAGTTTCCTTTTCAATTCTCTCTTTGTATCTTTCAACTTCTTTTTATTGTTCCTCATTTGCATTCATTGGAGAAAAAAGTTTATCTAAAGAATGTGTGTGTTAAATTTACAGAGGATTCATATCAATATTGTATACTTCTACATCATTGTATTCTAATACAAGATATACAACATTTTAGTATCTAATTCCTCATGAGAGCATGTGGGGGCAGCAGATGATGGGGTAGAGCCATTGCCAGATATCATCCCAAGTTTTCCTACCATGCTTTTAAGCTTACTAATGATATGTTCTTTCAATTTATCTACAACTCCTTTGTTCTCCATAAGGGTATGTTCCCTTTTCTTTGTTCTCAACCCTGACCGACTAAGTTCCTTAAAAATTTCTAAGTCTTCCTCATTTATGAGTTTAGAAACAATGGAAATAGCTTCATTAACAATTTCCTTATCTATTTTCCTAGCATTTGCTCAGATTATATTTAGACCAACCCAGAGACTATCAGGAATATCCTCTTTGAAATTATCTATATTTCCATCTAATCTTGAATAGTATTGAACAAATGCTCATGTTATGTTTCCTTTTCCTTTGGAAGTAGCAGAGTTGTACAATTCACCAACCTCTTTAGATTTTAATTCTATAAGTAGTTCAAAATAAAGTATCTACATCAGGAGGATCATGAGTTACCTTTTTAAATTTCTTCTCCTGAACCTTAATTTGGTACTTTTTGGGTTTGATTTTGTTTTAGATTCTACAAAAAAGGGATTAGCCTTAGTGGCTTTCGCTTCTTTTGCCTTCTTGCTTGGAGGAGTGGAGGAAGAACTTTCTTCCTCTTACCCGATGGACTCTCCATTTCTATCAAAGGTTCAACTACTTTGCGGAGGTACTGGATGAGATACCAGTTGTACTCTGAGTAATTATTCTAAGTGTCATAAGACCTTCCTCTATCATACCTCCTTCTTCCTTAATCTCTTTTATAGTCTTTTGTACTTTCTTATTGATTTCCTTTGAGATCTACTATTTCTAGATTTCTTTGAAATTTTCTTCTATTGTGCCAAACCTCTTTTGAGAAGTGTCTACCAAACTCTCTAATGAAACTTTTGCAAGAAATTCTACATACTCTTCTAATAATTCATACCCCAATTCGAGTATCCACTGAGTTATCGATACAACAACTTCCATTACACATTTTTCAATTGTGACTATGAATATGATATCATCCTTATATTTTGTGACTACAGATTTAGGGATTCTATCTTGGTTGTTCATCTTATACTATAATAAAGAGAGAAATGAAATAAATTCCATTTCTTCTGTAGTAGTATTAGCATACCTCCTCATTCACTCAACAATTTAGTGAAAATTTGGTTTCTTAGATGACCACACTGCCAAACCAAGACTAGGCATTTCATGCATGAAGTAGAATAACAAGTAGAGTCCAAGGGTTCCAAACTAGAATGAAAATTTCTTCTTACTTCATTTGCATTGATTCAAATTCTCAAGGAATTGCTCTCTAATGGGCTCACATAGGTCATAGTCCACTGCATTTACCACCATATCATATGAAATGTAGATAGCAGTAGCTGAGATGGAGTTATCTCTATTAGTATAGTAGATTTTGTTTCCAATGACCTTGGTAGCATACCTCATAGCTATATTTGTAAATGTATGAATTGCTAGAGACCTGCTATCAAAAATGACTTGAGTTAGGTTTTCAAATTCTTTGTTCTTGACTGCCTTTGGTGTCAGAAGAATTCCCATGTCATTCATCCCAATAACAACCTTCATTACTTCTTTGTTGATCAGATGAACTTCACATAACCATAGGAATGTGTCATGGAACCTTCTCATAGCCATTCATACCCATTTATCATCAAAATAGAAACATGGGAAATCATTCTAGATATGTAGTTTCTTTTCAACCAAAATCTTGTATTCAGGTTTGACATTGAAGTCATCACTAATGATGTCATTTACCCACAAATCAAGTAACTTGTTGTAATTGAATTTTTCAAGCTTTAAATGTATGTAAGCCATAACATCTTCCATAGGAATGACTCTGTGTGGTATTTTTGATAAACAATTAGCCATATCATTTTCAATTGATATATCAAGGTACTTCTTGAGTTTAGGATGAGGCTAAGATGCCACATTGGCCAAAGAGGGAGTAGCCATAACTGTAAGTGTAGAGAAATAGTAAAACTCAAGAAAAATACCCCTTGTAGATTCATAAACCCTAGGACACAAGTCAACTTCTTTCTTCTCCTTAGCTCCTTGTGACCTTTTCACTTGAGTGATCAAAAGTGACTTGTTCATTTTGTTTTTATGCTAACTTCATAATAAATGCACCTTTTTGCATTAAATGCACCATAACTCCTTTTGCAATTCCTTTTTCATCAGATAGATGTGACTTTATCAGATGTCCTCAAGTTGCTTGTTCATAGTTCTTGTCTGCTAGAGACTTCTTGAACAAGTAGATATGATATGCTTACAATCTCTTTACTCATGAAGGAGGAAGAGGCAATCCCTAAACTTTCCTCCCCTGGGCAATAGCCAGAGAGTGGCTAATTACCAAAACAAATGTCTACAGTAGAGCTATATCCATTATCTTCTTTCTTTCTCTAGATCTTTTTCATTTTGTCCTTAACTTCTTCCTTATCGATTTTCTTCATTGGTTCATTTGGGTTGACTACATCATTTTTCCAAGATCTTAAAATGTGTCCAATTTTATTGCAATTATAACACCTATTGGTTTTCCTCTTTTGTCCTAACCTGCACTAGTTAGCCTTGTGTCCATATGCATAACGTGTATAACAATAACCACTAAAATAATTGTTTCTATTTGGTTTCCTACATTGATTAGCATTGTGACCATAACCATTGCAATTATAACATCTACCAGAGTAAGATCTAGCTTTCTGATTCATACTATTTCTACAATTTAATGCTTTATGACCTGATTTATTACAATTAAAACAATGACCACTAAAAGAGAAGGGTTTCCTACTTACCTATTGTTTTTCTGAAGACTTACCTTTGTCTTGGTTGCTGGATTCAGTTTTATCTTCTTTTACTAGTTTAGGTTCCTTCTTTTCATTGCTTTTACTATGTGAGCATTAACCAATTTCATAGCCTAAGACTTTCTTTTTTTTCGGTGATCTTTGAGTTACTAATATTTCATCAAGCTTTTCTAAACTTGCTTTGTATTTGACCTCTTGCTTCTTTGATTCTTCTAAATCTGATTTGAGAGATACAAATTATTATTCAAACTTCTTACATTCATTAGATTTTTCCTTGATTACATTATTTAGATGTTCCTTGGTCTTTTAATCTTCTTCACTCTTAACTTTTAAATCAAGCATAGTAATATTTGCTAACTTGAGTTCATTACTAACCTCCTTATGTCTTAGCTTGAATTTTTGGATCTGATCTTTCAACTTATGGATGCAATCATTTTCCATTTGAAGATTTTCTGAGAGTGCCTTATTTTCATCTTCAATATCTTTATAATCTTCAAAGATGGACATGAAGTCTTTATGATCCATGGTAGACCTGGGTACCATATGTTCAACCTTTTGGATATCCTTTGAGTTGTTAGACTCTTCTAAAGGATTTTGCTTTGATACCAATTGTTGAACATCTGGAATACTAAGAGGGGGGGGTGAATTAGTATTCCTCTAAAAATATTAAAGCTTTTAAATAGTTGTCCACGTAACATAATTAAAATTACTAAACAATAACCAAAATAACGCAACACCACATAACACTGATATTTTTATCGTGGAGACCCAAGATGGGAAAAACCACAAAGAGGATTTACTCTCAAGTATTACGTAACCAATTACAAAATACATAGGTGAATCACTGTCAGGGTGGCTCACTCTCAGTGGGCTCACTTCCCAAGATACAAAATCCATCTATTACAACTAAGAGATGGCTTACAACTGGAGTATATGTTAAAAAATTGAACTGCTATAATTGCATCTACACATGCATGAATACAATTCTCACTGAGTTGCAAATATTTTCAAAACACTACACTATACTACTATAGCACATATATCAGTTCACATTATACATCATAGGTCGCTATCATACATCACATATCATTTCATTATATTTTTGTTTATGTTGCTTCATATATATATGCTGGATCTACATATCCACTTAGTTGGCTTGCATTAGATATACATTAAAAAAGATGTTGGATATGTCAACATAGATGCAAAAAGATGTCCCACGCTATACCAAATAGGGTTAGACCAAAATTTATGGTACAACATTACATAGACCAAGACTTATGTCGGTAACACTGTTGCTGGAACAAGGGATAAGCCAGAGGTAAGAATACCAAACCGATCAATGACATCAATGATAAATATCAATAGTAATATGGATAACACATTCACATTAGGTCTTGGGCCCTTATGAACTAATGGAATTTATGGTGCCTTGCAAAAGTGTTGTGAAGTGTTGTAACACACTTTCACACATTTATAGGGTTTTATCAATTAACTAAGCATAATAAATATAATTTTAATCATAATTAATCTTAACATTTCCTTATTTGGAGTGTTGTAAAGGTTTGTAACAAACTTTCACTTCATTTAGGCTTTTCATTAATAATTGGTCTTCCTTATACTTTAATTAGCCCTATTTTGCATCCACAAGCCTCATTTATTACATTTTTTTGAGAATAATCCTAACACCAATCAATAACCAATCATAATTTAATTGTTCCTTGCTTGTGTGGCCCAGATTTAGTGTTTGGGACTCATTTGTCACCTTAGGTGAATGAGTCCCACCTAGGTATTTTTGGCCTTGATGTAGGTTTCACACATTTCAAAACACTTTTGATTTTCAGTCCCATACATTATGTGTGATGGGATTCATTCACCACCTTGGGTGAATGAGTCTCGTGTGACCAAAATTAAAATTTAAATCAAATTTTTGGTGGGAATTTATTCTCCTAGATCCGAAGTCAGCTTGTAGTGTTGTATTTTTGAGAATTCTTGCATAATTAAGTATAAAAACAAGGTTCTTTCACTTATTTTCATTAGAAGCATTCAAGTATTCATACCTAGCATTCAAGAGATAATTAAGCATTCACAAGAGAATTCAAGGCATTTCAAGGGTAGATTATCAAGCATTCAAGAGCATCTTTCAAGCATCAATCATCATGTCAAATATTTCTTGCATCATGTTTGTTGTAGAGCTAACAATTGTGGTGTAGGGTTTTTATTTCAAGAAAGTGCTTCATCAAAGATATATCAACATCAAGCAAGATTCCAAGTCTAGATCTATTGGATCCATTACTTACATGTTTGTATCACCTTATTGCTATGGTTTCGTGAGTTACAAAATTATATTTTGTTCATTCATCATTTTCCTTTCATATTTGCTTTCATTTCAAGGTTAAATTATCAACATGGAGTTTGACCAAGGAAAACCCCTATTCACTAACCCCCACAACATTTTTGCCTCTTCTTGTGTGTGATTTGTATAGCTAGGTTGTATATTTTCCAAGAAGAAAAATTGGAGAAAGGTTGTTAAGTCCTCAAAATCCCTAAAGTTGTCATCAAGCCTTGGAGAAGCTTGGAGAAGATCCACAAGTGGTATTGTGCAGTTTCAGATCTAGAAATTAGTCAAAAAGAGTAGAGAAGACTAAGAGGCATATAATCCACTTTGAAACCTCCAAAAGAGAAAAAGTGGACTAATTTTCCACTATTGGAAAAAGAGTCCCACTATACAGGCCTAATCAAGATTTTTATAGATCTAGATACCCTTTTGACTGAAACCTACTCTAGTGCATTTTCCTAGAAATTGGAATAACTTGCCTAACCTAGTGTATGGTTCCTAGTCAGCTTCAATAGTAGATTTTTTAGAGATCTAGACCTCCATTCCACCTTCTTTAGTTTTCTAGGTGCACACTTTCAGTTTCATAGCTTTTAATTACAATTAGTTAATCTTTTTAGGTCATTTAACAGTTTTTTACATATCTCACTATGTTTTCTAATTCATTATCTTTTCCAAGTTTACACTTGGTGGTGAACCCCTCATTATACATCATTCAATCCATAGAACAATCCCTTTGCAAGATTTCAATCTCCTTTGAATTGAAATCTCAAGGGTTTGTTCTTGAGTGAAGGGTTGGAAATAGCCTCTCTTTTTAAGTCCAAAATCATTTTAAAAGCTTTGTTTCTGAGTTTCTATTTATAGATTTCTATTTTAGTTTAGAGAATTTCTATTAGTCATTTCATTGTTCTTAGCTTATAATGCATTTGTAACCATTTTTCATTTAGAAGCCCTTGCATGAGTATTTGGTGTCCTATTGCTAATATATAGTGAGACAAAGTTTGAAAATCATGTCATCCTACAATAGAAAAATTGTTGTGGATCTTGGGTTGTATAACTCTTTCAGTCCTATTATTAACAGTAGTACACTAGGTTTGGACCATACCCTTAACAAATTTTTTCCTTCTATTGAATAAGACAACTGAGATGGTGGGTGAAGTAGTTGTCACACAATTAAACCTTTAATTCAATCACTGAAACTAATACTTAATACTGCTTAAATGATTAATCATGAAATGCCAATGAAAAAACTCAAATCCAAAACATAAGCACAATAACACCAGATTTACGTGGAAAACCCAATGAGGGTAAAACCATAGTGAGGATTAACTCACACTATAAATAATATCAAAACCGATTACAAGAGGCTCACTGCCTAAAATAAGGCTCATTACTTGAAACAAGGACTCATTGTCCAATTGGGCTAACAACCTAGAGGGATCACTAACATAGATATACAAAGAAGACAAAGAAAACTTGTTACAAAGAGACTGCAATCTCGATGCAACAAAGGATTCCTCGACAACCAATTGATCAACTTGCATGAATGATAGAGTTCTCCTTCTTCTCACTGCATTCAAAAACTCAGCATTAACCTTCACATTGATCTTCCACACTCACAACATACACACACTTACTAAATATAATCAATGTTGCACCAAACTGCACTTTCTCTTGGGTGATCCCACAAAGCTGGTTTACAATTTCTAGGAGATTCTGATTTTTGTTGAAATGACATATCTTTAGAAAATATAATGATTTAAGCCTTCAAAAATTCCATTTAAAGAATTCCAATTGAAGAGGGTTTGATCAAACTACCTTAGATCAAACCCCCTTAGATAGAACCCCGCTAGTTTTAAACCTTACCTATAATGGAGTCTCCTTTACAACTATCAAAATGGTGATAAAAAACCACTTTTGGTTTACCTTTTGGGGGATCAAATGAATTCATTTAAAATTTATTTTTTGTAAGTAAGTAGTCCTTATTATAAGCCTCCCAAAAAGTATAATTTTAAATAAATTTAATTTAATTATTATATTTATTTTTTATTTCTTATGAATGTAGGTTTTTCACCAAAAAACAAGCTCTATGTTCTACACATGTGAAAAAATAGAAGATTATCAAAAAAAATATTTGAAAAATATGAGTGCACCAAATATTGAGGTCCTTGATCCAACAAAATAAATAAAATTGAATTTTTATACATACAAAAATAATTACGTGTTATACGGTCTGCCTATGTCTGAATTGTGTTAACTTGATTAAGGAAAAAATATTCAATAAAACACTATCTAATTAGGTGGAAGCACTAGATATCAGAGTTACAAATCTAAATTTGAAAGAATTAGAATTTTATCCATCATGGAAAAAAAATTGTGTTATACGGTGAGTGTCACTCCTGAAAAATGTTGTTTTCTAAAAAAAACTAGTTTTTGAGGGAGATGGAAAAAAAGGTGCAATATGATTCCAATTTTTTTTGAAAAAAAAAATGTTTAGAATCTAGGGACAAAATGTCATGGAACTCTAATTTGCACCATCTTCAAATTCCTCACGAATTAGACACTATAGGTGCCCGAAAGTGAAGATTTAGTTAGAAAAAAATAGTTCAGTGTCCAATTTGGCCAAAATTTGTAAACCACTATTGTGGGATCACCCTCTTCTCTCTTATAGCTCTTCTTCTTCGCTCTTGTATATTTTCTATCACTTAACTCATCTTAAATTTATCTCATCTTCAAATTTGAAACATATCTAAAGTCAACCATCCAAATCCAAATTCAAATTAGGTCAGCACCAAGACATCCTACGGTGGAATTAGAATGAGGGCAGCCCAAACACACACTTCATAGAGAGCCAAATAGATCTAACACACTTCATCAATATCAAAAGTAGTATTTCACACAAGGTCGACCAAACCAGTGTAAAACACATAGAACCATTAAGCACAAAATTTCCAAATGCTAAAATTATCTTCAATAAAATCAAGGAAACTTAACTTTAGAAAAACAAGGCATAGGACTTTATGAAAGAGAAATCCAAACCAACAACATTTCTCCCAGACCTCAACCAGAAACATAGAAAACCACAGTTCACAACTGGTGAACACAACTTGCACTGTACAACAAATCAACAACCAAAAATTTGAATATAGCATCTTCTAACAATCATGAATAAAATGTATGAACCACACAAACATAGGAGCAAATCTAGACCAAAACCAAGAGCAACCACTGAATACCTACAACATATCTTTATTATATTTTTCTCAATATCCTCAACATATACAACCAACAATAACTAGTTGATAACTAGTTGACCAGTTGACATCATTAGCAACACTTTCAATCTTTCCATTCTTGCAAAAATCTCCCCCTTTGTCATTGGTGGCAACACATGATGTGAAAAACTATCAAATACAACATACAAGCTCAAAATAAACTTTTTTGTTTCTCCCCCTTAGTAGATAATTTCTTATATGCTTCCTTTCCTTTCACATGCTTCTTCTCCCATTATTCATTTCCTTTTTCATAGGCTTCTTCTCCCCCTTTGACATCACTGGAAAAGGAAAAATAATATTTTACATTGATTTCTCATTTGACATGAAAAATGAAATACTCATAATGACAACAACTGATACTACCTAGTCCCCCTCAGAGATAGCCACCAAAACATCAACCCAGAAGAAAGATAGATCCATAAATCCACCAGACTGATGTATCTCCATATACATCTAGTTTGAGAAAGGAGGGAAAATAACCCCTAACTTCTTCCAGAGATACTCAAAAGTATATTTAGGAAGATCCTTCATAAAAATATCAGCAATTTGATCCTTTTTCAGAATATACTCAAGCTTTACTTCATTCTCCATGACCTTATCTCTCAAGAAATAATATCTAATAGATATATGCTTTTTCCTCGAGTGCATCATAGGGTTCTTTGAAATGTTAATTTCACTTGTATTATCATAGAAAATAGAAATGGGATTACCATATACCACTATTATATCTTTCAATGTTTGTTTAATCCATAAAACTTGTGTACATCAAGATACAACAACAATATACTCATCTTTAGCAGTAGACAAGGAGACTAAATCTTTCTTTTTACTCGACCATGCCACCAATATAAATCCAAGAAAGAATGTACCACCACTTGTACTTTTTCTATCATCTACACATCCAACCCAATCTGCATCTGTGTAGGCATTAAGTGTAAAATCAATATCTTTAGGATACCACAATCCATAACCCAAAGTGCCATTCAAATATCTAAAAATTATTTTAACACTAGCAACAAGAGTTTCCTTAGGGTCTTCTTGAAATCTAGCCACGAGAGAGACAACATGCCTAATATCTAGTCTAGTAGTAGTCAAATACAATAGTTCGCCAATCATAGATCTATACTTGCTCTGATCAGCCTTAGATGAATCATCATCTTTACCCAATTTGCATCCAATCACCATAGGAGTACTTACCAGTTTGGAACCATCCATCCCAAAATTCTTCAACATCTCTCTCACATGCGTAGACTATGAAATAAAAATTCCTTTCTCTATTTGATTAATCTATAGCCCAAGAAAGAAATTCATCTCCCCAAACATAGACATTTCAAAAAAAATTTGCATTTTTTCTCCAAAATTTTTGCACATATTTTCAGTTTATCCAAAGATAATGTAATCAACATACACTACTACAATCAAGATTCTATCATTTTCAATCTTAAAGTACAAATCACTATCTGTCATACTTTGTTAAAACATTGTTGAATCCAATACTTGTCTAACCTCATATACCAAGCTCTAGGAGTTTGCTTCAATCTATATAGAGCTTTCTTAAATCTACACAACATATCTGATTGATTTTCTAAGTGAAATCCTTCTAATTGTTCCATATAAAATTCTTCTTCTAGCTCACCATTCAAAAATGATGCCTTTACATCCATCTGATAGACCTGAAAGTCTTTATGAGTAGCTAATGCCAAGAACATCCTTATAGTTTCCATTCTTGCTACTGAAGTAATAGTTTCCTAAAAAATCTATATCTTCTACTTGCGATTACCCTTTCCACACAAGCCTCTCTTTGTTTCTAACAACTCCATTTTCATTCAACTTATTTTTGAATACCCACTTTGATCCAATGATGTTTTTATCTACTGGTCTTGGGACCGATTCTCAAATTTGTTTCTTCTCAATCTGCATAGGTTCTTTCATTGCTTCCTTCCAATGTTCATCACTACAAGCTTCACTTACAATCTTCTGTTCAATCTTAGAAAGTAAACATTGATTCACTTTACCAGCAACTCTGCTTCTAGTCATCACACCTTTTATCTTGTCTCCTTTAATTTGGCTTTCTGAATGATTCTTTTGTACATATTTCATTGTCTTAGGGGACATCACCAGAGCATCTTCTTATGTTTCATTCTATTCATCCTACTTCTCTTGCTCATATTTTTCCTCTTCTTCCACAATCTCCTCTATTCTTATGCAATTAGGCTCATCAGATATAGATCCATCAATGTCAATAGAACTATTTATTGTCTCATCAACCTTGACATTAGAACTTTCTACAATATTTCTCATTCTTTTATTGAAACATTTGTATGCCTTTCTATTAGTAGAGTATCCAAGAAAAATTCCTTCATCACTTCTTTTATCAAACTTACCTAAAGTTTCTTCATCTCTTCTGATATAGTTTTTACTTTTGAATACCTTGAAATATTTAACAGTAGGAATTCTTCCATGCCATAGCTCATAGGGAGTCTTTTTACTATTTTTTCTTGATTGAACTCAATTGAATACATAAAAAATAGTGTGAATGGAGCTTCTTTCCAATAAAATTCTAGTAAAATAGCCTCAATAATCATTGATCTAGCAACCTCTTGAATTGTTCTATTTTTTCCTTTCAACAACTCCATTCTGCTAAGGAGTTCTCAGAGAAAATAACTATCTTTTTATTCCATGAACTTCACAAAATATTTTAAACTCATTGGAGGTGAATTCTCCACCTATGTCAGACCTTAAGCATTTTATCTTCAAATTCATTTCATTTTCAACCATAGCTTTGAATGCCTTGAATTTGTCTAATGTATCTTATTTCTCTCTAATAAATGTAACCCATGTATATCTATAATAATCATCAATTAAAAGCATAAGGTACCTTTCACCAAGTAAACTTCTTACTCTTGTAGGACCACAAAGATCCATATGAACTGAATCCAATAGTTTGATAGTGGACTATTCCTTTGATCTATAATGATTTCTTGCTTGCTTCCTAAACTCACAATTCTTGCAAAATAACATTAATAGGCTTTGTAATTCTTGGTAAATATCTCACAACTTGAACAACACCAATCCTTTCCAAGTTATCAAAATTCATGTGACACATTATGCTATGCAATAACTATCATTAATCTGAGTCATAAAAAATCGAACTACACTCTTAAGTTGATAGATATTCCCTTTAGATTTCTTTCCTTTAGAAATCAATGTTCCAAATCCTTTCTAGATCTCACATCTCTTATCCTTGAACACAAGATCATATCCTTTTTTCCACATCTGACCAACACTCAAAAAATTATGCCTTAAACCCTTAACATAGTAGACATCATCAGTATGATGCTTGCGATCAAAACTTACTGAACCTATCCCACAAATTTTAGCACGAGTATCATTTCAAAGCATAACAAATACTTTATCATATTTCTCAAGCTTAACAAAATTAATTTTATCACCATTCATATGATGCAAAAAAACACTATCAACTACACAATAATTCTTCTCTTGTTTAGCATGTAGGGTAGAGATAACCATATCTTCATTTTTCTCCTTCTCTCGAGGGCTATCTTTTACTTCTTTTAAAGAATTAGCAGAAGTAGGTTCATCCTTAATCGCCAGGAACAAGCATTCACTGTCATTCTGGGATCTTCATGTTTTGAATCCTCATCAGATATACTAGCATTCTCATTTACATAGTAAGTTATGTTAATCTTCTTTCCTTTCTTTTCTTTCTCATATATTTTTTTATTTCTTTTAGCTCTTTTTGAACACTTCACAACATAATGACCTATTTCTCCACAACTAAAGCACTTAAAGGGAAACTTACCTTCATACTTACCATATCCTTTCCTCATTCTTCTTACAAAGTTAACTTCTATTTCATCAATTTTTTTTCATCTCGATCTTTAGCTTTTGTAGCTTTAAAAGTAGTCTTTGATTTGTACCCTTTCATTAGACTTGACTTCCTCATCTCATAAGATTCTAAAAATCGTAACAGTAGATCCTTAGTATAGGTCTTATAATAGTCTGCTCAATAGAACTCACATTTTCACTGTAAGCATCAAGAAGAGTTCTAAGAATCTTCTTTACAATTCTAGTTTCATCTACAGTTGGACCAAGTCCTTACATTCCAGCCACTATCTCATCCAATTTCTTTATATAAGCTTTACCATTTTCATATTCAGACATATGTAGAAGATCAAACTATGTTTCCAAATTCTATAATTTTTCCTCTTTAACTCTTTCATCACCATCAAGCACTCTTTCCAAAGCATCCTAGACTTGCTTAGCCATCTTCAAGTTATGAACCTTAATCAATTCATAATGTACCAAACTATTCTATAAGATGAACTTCACCTTATTTTTCACTTCATGTGCTTTGATCTCTTCAGGTGTACTCGAATAGTTAGTAGGAGGAGTGTAAGGATTTTTGTAAGCTTTCTCCACATCATATCCATAATAATCCATTTATTCTTCCATCAATAATTTCTAGATACCATAATTAGTTCCACTGAACCTTAGATAATAAAAAACCATTTTTCTAGCCATCTTAGACCTTTTTCAAGTAGTTAAGCTCTTCACCAAGGAACATTGCTCTAATATGAATGGTTGAATAGGAAAAATGAGAAGGGGTGTGAATCAGTTGTCATAGAATTAAACCTTTAATTAAATCACTGAAACTAATACTTAATATTTCTTAAATGATTAATCATCAAATGCTAATGTAGAAACTCAAATCCAACACATAAGGACAATAACACCAGATTTACATGGAAAACCCAATGAGGGAAAAAGCACAGTGAGGATTAACACACACTATAGAGAATATTAAACTGATTACAAGAGGTTGACTACCTGAAACAAGGACTCACTGTTAAGAACAAGGACTCACTATCCAATAGGGCTAACAATCTAGACAGATCACTGCCACAAAGATACATAGAAGACAAAGGAGACTTGTTACATACAGACTACAATCCCAATGCAACAAAGGATTCCACCATAGTCACTCAATCAACTTGCATGAATGATAGAGTTATCCTTCTGCACTCTACATCCATAAACTAAATATTAAGCTTCACACTAATTTTGCACACTTGTAACACACACACACTTACTAAATAGAATTAATATCATACCAAAATGCACTTTCTCTTATCTCTTATAGCTCTTCTTCTTCACTCTTGTATATTTTCTATCACTTAACTCATCTTTCATTTATACCATCTTCAACTTTGAAACATATCCAAAGTCGGCCATCCAAATCCAAATTAAAATTAGGTCAACACCAAGAAATCCTAGGGTGGAATTAGAATGAGGGTGACCCAAACACATGCTTCATAGGGACCTAGATAGATCTAACACACTTCATCAATCTCGAAAGTAATATTTCACACAAGGTCGACCAAACCAGTGTAAAACACATAGAACCATTAAGCACAAACTTTGCAAATGCTAAAATTATCTTGAATAAAATTAGGGAAACTTAACTTTAGAACCACAAGTCATAATAATTTTATCAAAAATAAATCCGTACCAACAAAATTTCTCCTAGACCTCAACCAAAAACATAGAAAACCATAGTTCACAAATGGTGAACACAACTTGCACTGTACAACAAATCAACAACCAAAAATCTAAATATAGCATCTTCTAACAACCATGAACATTTCTAAACCAAAAAAACATAGGAGAAAATTCAGACCAAAACCTGGAGCAACCACTAAATACCTACAACATATCTTTATTAAAATTTTCTCAATATCCTCGACATATACAACCAATAGAAACTAGTGGATAAACAATTGACTAATTGACATCAATGGCAACACCTTCAATCTTTCCATTCTTGCAACACCTTCAAGTAGTGTGATGTATGCTAAAATAATGAATGATAGCGTCCCGCAAGAAAACATAATTCAAATCCATGAAGACCTACCAAACTTACAACATCAAGTGCAAAATGATAACATTTCAACTACCATAATACCTACTATAGATAACATTCATCAAATTCTTGAAAATGAAGATGGAATTGACCTTTTGAAAAGTATAGTTCAAATATTTGGAAAACACCTCACTTCAACCACTAGTTGTCCTTTACTTGCAAGCAATGCCACAAGTCAAGGAGGAACCTAAATTCCTCCTCCCACAAAAATTATATTTATTCCCACCTATACCAACCCTCAAGTCACAACAACAATGCAACCAACTAGTAATGTGATTCCTTCCTCAGGTATTTTTGTTGGCATCCCTAGTACCTTTGTGGTATCATACATCATATGTCCTACCACTTTACCACCTATAAGCATTCCATTCACTTTTCCTTCGAACACATACACCCCTTCACATTTTTCACCTCCATCTCATAACACAAGCAATGATCCTCTCATAAATAAACTCTTCCAAACTATTTCATCCCTTCAAAAAAAAATTCCACTATCAACCAAAATAAAAATGGCCCACCTACATATTATGTCAAAAGAAGTCCATTATCCTTAGAGATATTGAAAATTCCAATGCCATAAGGTGTAGAGGTGCCTAGATTCAAGAAATATGAAGGAAAGGGAGATCCTTCTAACCATGTTAATTCTTACTCTACCTTATGTAGTGACTTTGTCCTTGATAAAATTTTGGCTAAACTTTTCCCTAGGTCCTTGAAAGATATTGCCTTGGAATGGTTCTCTTCTTTATCAAATAGCTCAATACATTCATTCAATAAACTTAATGAGGCATTTTTTAATCATTTCAAAGTGCATATGACCCTTAAGATGACCTTGGCCGATTTTATGAGATGCAAGAAAAAAGAAGAAGAAAAGATAACTGACTTTATCTCATGATATCAATCGCCTTATTCCCAAATTGATGTCAAGGTTCCCAATCCTCACCTTCAAAAGATGTTCATAGAAAATTTGCAAAGTAAGATACAAGACAAGCTTACCATGATGAAATTTCCCTCCTTTTATGTACTTGTGTACTACCCTTCATAATTATCAAAATTCGGTTAGTAGTCAAGATAAAAATATCCACTTCTAGTTGAACTGAGAAATTCAAGCCCACAAACCAAAAAAACTACCAACCCTTTAGAAAATAGAACAAAGGGTTCCTTCAATTCAACCCCCCTCAAAAAACAACTTAGAATGTCAATAACCAAGTAGCTATTGTTAAGGAAATGACACCCTTTAGCTATGGGGACCTGAAAAGATAATTCACTCCCTTACCTGACACCCTTCCTAACACAATGTCCCAACTTTTAGAACAAAAAATGACTTCCTTTCCTCCCATTAAAATACCTGATCCTAAGAAGCCTTTACCTCCAAACTTCAGATCAAACACTTATTTCCATTATCACTAATAAAATAGACACAATATGGAACATTGTATGCACATCAAACATCTTGTGCAAGATCTCATTGATTCCAGTTGTCTTTATGTTGGAGGTGTTAATGATCAAGGAAATAAGTCCATTGCCCCTCCCAACAAAAACTAGAAAACTTTTACCAACCCTATGCCTAAACACAATTCTTCATTTGTCAAAGCTAGTGAAACTACAAAGATTGATGTGATGAATTTTAACATGGATGATGAGAACATAGATACAACTCAACAAAGTTGTATGGATATTGATCAACAAGAACAAAATCCTTTTGATGGTTTGTTTACATTAGTTGAAACTCAACATCGTAAGGTCCGAACTAAAAAACCTCTTGACATTGCTTTCACCTCTAAAGATATACTTAAACATGACCTAATGGTCCTCTTTACATAGCCAGTTGAATCTATGACAAGCCCACTAATGGGATACTAATAGATCTCGTATGTGGAGAGAATGTGATCACCAAGGATTTCTTGCTTTTGCATGAACTCTATCAAGATATATATGATAAACCAAAAGTATGGATCAAGACACATTGATTCCGCTTGCCCTACGATAGGATTGATCACCTTACCATTGCAAATAGGACTAAGAACATTAGATATCTCATTCTCCATCATTCCACAGTCAGACCAATTTCATGTGAAGCTAGGATATCCATGGCTTCACTACATGAATGAAGTATCTTAGGTTGTGCATAAATGGTTAAAGTTTCCCTTTGACAATGAAATATTTACCATCCATCATAGTGGCTTTAACCCTTTGTCTTCAAAAGGAAATTTTTCCTTAGATTTTTTTTGGCTAGAGCCTATAGAACCTATAAAACAATGAGAAGACTTCTTTTTCCTCTCCTATCAAAAGTTCAAGGAAAAGAAAATAGAAGAATTATCCCTTCGAAACATGTCTTCATCCATAGCCAAACCTACCATCCTTGATGAAACCAAGATTGAACCTAAAGAAATTCCAAATGACCAAGACCAACCTAAGGTAGAACCTTCACGTATTTCCTATAAAAGACCAAGAGACAATGAAAGTAACCCTGTCATGCCTCCTAGAATAAAACAAGTTTACAAAGTCAAAGAGAAACTGGTCAAACAACCCCCCATGGTTCCTTCCATTCCTCCACTTAGGGAAGAAAAGAAACCTATGGTTGATCAAACTGATCCTACACAAATGCAACTTGAAAACTGAACTAAAAGAAATAAAGGTGCTAGAGACCATAGGCATACATGGCATAACCTTGCTCATAGGCTGCATGAAGAAATAAACAAATAAAATCAAAATTCAAACTCGAATAAAGTAATGCATGATGACTCTACCCTTTACCCAAAAAAAAACAACCAATACAACAACCATGACAAGATTTGAACCCTTCTTTAGACATTATCATTTGACCTCCTATTGTGATTAATATAGGTGATGTGGAAGTTGTTAAAATTGATGAGGAAGTGCATAATGAACTAAATACATTGTCTTCCTCTTCTATGAGCTTAAACGATAATTCTCCTTGGAAGAGTGTTGAACTTGGTGCTAGACCTAGTTCGACACTTACTATTGTCCCTTTGGCTAGTTATCCACCTTCAGTATACAATGAACATGATTGGGATGCAAATGACTTGCTCATAGGTGAGTCGCATGTGCCTTATTAGTATTTTGCATTATTTATTTTTCATTTTATTTTGTGTGATTTCATGTGCATGATGGGATCCCCCATGATGTTATGTTTGATGTATCTCTCTCTCTTTGTGACATTCCTCTATTTGTATCTTCATTCTTCTATATGTCATAGATTTTTACTTTTCACCTTTTATCTTTTCATTTGTCTTGTGTTTTACTTTTGGGGATGACACAAGGCACCAAGACATTCATATGTCTTCCATGTTGAACAAAAAAAAATTATTTATTTTTTCTCTTTGTGTCATTCTTCTAGTTCTTTGTGTATTTGTGGAATGATGATAGTTCCAAGCTCTCTAAAAACATTGTAGCAAGAAAATATTGACCCAAAATCCATAAATCCTTTTTGTGTTTGGTATTTTCATTTTTGGGGCAACCCCTCCCTTGTTCTTTTACATGATGTGGCTTTAATTGGAAACATATGACTTGGAATAGGGATTTCCAAGTTATCTCTCATGTCATTTTATTGCTTGTATTATCATTTTCTACTTTAAAGTAATTGCTCCCAGTATGGTGTTTAGAAATTTCTTTAAAGTGGGTGCATACATTAGCATTATTCTTTTGCATTTTTATTTTTCATGGTTCATAGTGTAGTCTTCTTAGTTTATATGATGCATTTTTGTCTTTATGGATGACATTGGTTGTGATGTCTTTCAAGAGCATGATCTCTCTCAGATATTATATTCCTCTTAGTGGCTTGATGTGACACACTACATCCCCTAATTTTTGAATATTTTATTCTTTGATTGGTCCTCTCTTGGAGACATTAGGCACAATGTTCCCTAAGTTAAAGACCTCACATGAACTAAGAAAGAATCCTTTGAAAATTCATTATTGTTGTATTTTTTGTTATATGGCCACCTTACATAATAGAACTTACATGTCTGGAGAGTCATCTTGTTTGTTCATGAGTTAATTGAAATGTATGGTAACAAGGGGTGATTAATAGTATTGTAAGCATAGGAATGAGTTAAACAATCTAAATATGCTTCTACACCTCTAAATAAGACATTGCATCTAAGATTTAAGAAATTTAAACTAATTTAAACTAAAAATCTTCAGAAATCTATCCTATTTCTCTCTAACTCTAAAGATCTCTCTAATCTACTTTGCTCTCAGATTTTAGAAGCTAATTAGACCATTGAAATGACACTTAGAGAATGAGAATTCAAATTAATTCTATTCCTATATTATTAAATAATTAAAACTACTATAATGGCTACCATGACTGCAAATGCTGAATGCTAGATGAATACTGAATGGATGTTGGATGAATGTTGAATGCTTGAATGATGGATGAATGCTGGATGCTTGGAAAACCTGCAGAGTAAGATTGCACAAGTTAGGATCCATTTCTTGTAGCCAAATAGCTATATTTATAGCTTTCACGGTAGCACATTTGCACAGGGATACAGGATAAGAGGCTGGGATTCAATTTGGAGAATTGAATGGCATGGGATGAGAAGATGGAGTTGATCATGGAGGATTGTTTCTCCCCATGAAAACACCAGGCAAGATGAGAGGGAAGGTGGTTGGAAGAGGATTGAGAGGACTTCCTGTAGGTTTGTCCCCGAAGCTCTTCCCGTGAATGACAGTAGAATTAATTAGATTTTGAAATTTTAATTTTATTGGTGAGTGAATAGTGCTAAATGATTTATGCATTAATTTAAATAATTTTAATTTATTTAAATTTAGCAAAAGGGGAATAAATAATTTAATAAATCAAACCATAGGGTTTGTTTATTAAATTAAAACAAAAGGAAAATGATAATTAAATAAAAGATTTTAGGATATCTTTATTTAATTAAGAAGAAATGTGATGAGGTAATTAAATAACACAAATTATTTAAGTTGTGTATTTAATTTAATATAGAAATATAAAAGAAGTGATAATAATAATAATTAAATAAAACAAATTTTTTAATTTTGTTTATTTAATTAAGAGAGAAATAATATGATGAAATAGAAGAATTAATAATGAACATAATATAAATAAATATTTCTATTTATTTATTAAGTAGATGAATTTAAGATTAATTAATCGAATAAGTCGTATTTAATTAATTAGATTCTCCAGACCATTTTTAGGTGTCTACATTTTGCCCCTCTTTGAAGTGATGTGTTTACGCATTGCTTCAAAGAATGATTTTGCCTCAACTGCCAGTATTGATGAAAAGTTTTAAAATATGCCCCTGATTTGCCCCAGATGTTGAATTTTGAAATGATAGCGATATATGCCCCCACGGGAGATAAATTGATGAATTTTGAATTTTTTATGATTTTTCAAAAATATTTGAATTTTTATGATGATTTGATGATTTGATGAAGAAACAATTTATCTCCTGACAAAATTGTCTAAAACTGCCCCTGTGATAGATGAGAGTTAATTCCTCAGAAGGAAAAATAAATAAATCCCATGAAAATCCCACAAAAATAACCTATAAATGCTCAAAAGGTCATTTTCAAAAGTCATTTGTGCATTTGACTTTGATAATCTTGTGATAGAGATCCTTAGAGTGCTAGAGCATCAGGATGTTGATCCCTTACCACTCCCACTGACTCAAGCATGTGCGATGTCACCAGTGTCCGGCCGATTATGGACCTCCGGTACATACCCCAAATCCTCCTTGTAATTCACACTCATACTTTTTAGTTCAATTTTCATGTGTTTTTTAGCGTTTTAGCACCCGGCCAGCACAGAATAGCATGTCAGTAATTTGTTTTAGCACACTAGACTTTTAGCGCACCAATAGAAATATGTAGCGCGTCAGTAGGTTAGGGTAGCATGTGAGAGTTTTAGCACGTTGGGTCAATTCTGCAGCACTTCAGTGGGAATTTGTAGCACGCCACTAGAAATAGCGCTTTAGGTAGATTTTGTAGCGCTTCAGTAGGATCTTGTAGCATGCCACCAGAAATAGTGCTTTAGGTAGATTTTGTAGCACATCAGTAGGATTTTGTAGTGCTTGGAAGTATAGATTGATGAAAATTATGCACTTTGATTTTTATTTCGTCGATTTGTTGTTGATTCTATCTATTTTAGTTTGATCTTGACTAAATAAATGGTAAATGATCTCATGATGAGCGAGATCCATTGATTGATAATAATTACCCTCATAATAGGCGAGGAATAATTAAAATTTTTGAAGGGATAAACCTGATTGATAGATGAGGGTTTCCTTCTTGATAAATTGATAGTTTGATAGGTAAAGCACAATTTTTTAAAAAATTGATGACCTGATGTTTGATATTTATGATTGATAACGTATTGTTCTGTAAAATGTTTTTTTTTTGTATGATAACATGAGCATTTAGATGTTATTCAGGTGCAAGAGTAGTTCCCCTGGCCTTTTGATATGAGAGCATGCCTTTTAGTGGATGAGAGGCAGCATATTACCGATTGTGGTTTAGCCTCATTACTGGATATGCCCCATATTAAACTTAATAGGGGTCTACTGATAGCTTTAGTAGAGCGGTGGCATAGTGACCACAACACCTTCCACTTATCTACTAGCAAGATGACCGTGACGCCAGAGGATGTATGGCGTATTTTTTGCATTCCTTTTGTTAGGGATATTGTCATCCGTGATGTAGAGGAGGTTGGTGGGGTAGAGTCTATGCAGAGAGTTTTTCAGGATCCCCATATTGCGAGAGAGTGGGTTCCATGGGTAGAGATCTATGATTCATATGCTCCACTTCCTTCAGTTTTGGCCGGCTTTATTGGTGGATTCCTTTGTCCTGATAAGAGGTCAAAGGGTCTATCTCTTGGATGGGGTTGGGTATTAGAGGGTATGGTGGCCCACAAGACGAGATATGCTTGGAGCATGTGTATGCTTGCTTAGCTATATCATGATTTACACTGGATTGTGTACCTCAGAGGTAGCAGTTTATCAGCAGGAGCTACACTTCTTCAGGTATGGGCATGGGAGCATATTGCTATTACGCATCCCGTGCTGGTGTTATCAAGACCAGCGAGAGACCTTACGTGTTTCGCTACAGAGGTAGGCCTACCCAACATATGATGGGTAAGCTAGATTATTGGAGGCAGATTCTTGACGATGTGGAGATAGTGACCTGGCATCCCTATTTAGATTGTGATGACTGGGATGATGATGATATCGAGTTGGGATTTTTGGCCAATTCGATGTATTTGATCGGGAAGAGCCCCAAGATTTTGGAGTGATTCCTGTTTCACCGTGTCTACAGACAGTATGGGATTTTTTAGTGTATGCCATAGGGAGTAGCACACTATGGACGACGACAGGTAGATGCCAATGATTGGGGTCCGTGCTTGCCTTATGGGGCACTTGTTGAGGGTTATCGTGCTCTACAGCCATCAACATGGGATATGTGATGAGACATTGTTGAGGCACCCATTACTCCTGAGTATGGACAGTATTTGGCTCTACACCCTCCTTGTATTACTATTCCAGATGAGCCAGTACCAGCACCAGCACCAGCACCAGTAGCTGCAGGGGGTGGTTAGGGTGGTCAGAGACGAAGGAGAGAGGAGGATGTAGATGTTGATGTGGAGGGTAGTGATGAGAGTGACAGTGATGAGAGTGATGATGATAGTGATGATAGCAGTGATGGTGATAGTGATGATGATGGTGGAGATGGGGGGAGACCGAGCGTAGCAGGTACTTTAGAGCCATCATCTAGTGCACCTTGTAAGAGGCAGGCAGTTGCTCCCTCTCTAGTAGAATGATCAGAGGTCGCTGGTTTGCGTGTTGAAATTTTGACATTACAGGGACAGCTAGCACATGCACAAGGATTAGTGGCACATACTTAGGCCTAGATGCAGGCACAACTAGCTACTGCACAAACACAAATTACCTCTCTGATTGGTGAGAGAGATGAGGCCAGATAGGCAGCAACGATGACACAGGCTCAGTTAACAGGTGTACGAGCACAATTGACCACTGCTCAGGCACAGATTACAGCCTTGACTACAAAGCGAGATACTGTCAGACAGGCAGCAAAGACAGCATAGGCTACTGCAAAGAGATTGTAGAGAGTGGCAGATGGGACCTCTGTGGAAAATTACATGTGAGAGGCTATGCGGGCAGGTGCTGAGATTGAGTTTTACAGGAGCCGTTACCATGAGCTTTGCCCCCCAGAGCAGAGAGTCAGTTATGCCCAGTCCCACTCAGAGAGGACTCGTTCGAGGACAGTGAGCAGAGGCGTGACACAGCCTCTCTCGAGAGATCCGAGAGATCCTAGGACATTTGGTGGTGGTCGTGATACTGGTGCGAGACCTACTCCTTCTGGTGCGAGTACCACTTGAGATCATTTGTGTACCCTTTGAGAGATATATACAACCATTTTTGATATGATGCTATTTTCATCCTTTTCAAACTTCATTGTATAATTGACACTTGATGAGATATATATATGATGTGCAGCGGTTCGATTGATCTATGATGTGTTCTACATGGTTTATGTGATGGATGCATTTTAATTTTTATGTCTGATGATGATTATTATACTAGATTGGATAGATGCATTGATGGTGATGTGATATGATATTGATGATGTATTTATTTTCTTAATGAAATGCAATGTATGATAGATAAATGAGATGTAAATGAATAATGTATGGATAAAATGCAATATATGATGTATAAAATGAGATGTAAATGAAATGATGTATGATAGATAAAATGATGTAAAATGCCTTCTATATGTATGCAATGAATGATGATTTTGCAACTACATGATAATGACAATGTGATGACATGCAAATGAATGATGTATGTAATGAATGAGATGTAAATGAATGACATATGGATGAAATGTAATGGTATGATGATTTTGCAATTATATGATAATGACAATGTGATGAGATGCAAATGAATGATGTATGTAATGAATGAGATGTAAATGAATGACATATGGATGAAAATGTAATGTATGAATATGTGATATGTGATAGATAAAATGAGATGTAAATGAAATGATGTATGATAGATAAAATGATGTAAAATTCTTTCTATATGTATGTAATGAATGATGATTTTGCAACTACATGATAATGACAATGTGATGAGATGTAAATGAATGATGTAACATAATGTGTATATGATGTCATGAAATGAGATGTTTATTGTGAAATTTATGATGAGATGAAGAAATGATTTTATATGCATGCCATTATGAAAATTGTATTTGTCAAGTATACTCAATCTGTAATAAGAAAAGATAACATTCTTTGCAAATGAATCTTTGTAACTTGTGTAATCAATACTCTACAGATGTATTATTATGAATGCAATCTATGTTTACCATGCAAAAACCTATTTTGTCAATGCAAACCTAAGTGTCATTTCAACAATCTTTTTATTTTTCTTTGTATCATCACTAAGCTTTTAAAATGTTGAAAGCGAATATAAGTATCAATGATATGAGATAGACCAATGATGACCTAAATATTTCTTTCATGATATTTGATATTGCAAGTGAACACAAGCATCAAGGTACAATTAAACCAAGATGACCTGAGCATTTCTTGTGTAAATAGACAAGAATTAATCATTTTCTTAAGTGAATCAGAATGTCATCCATGATACTTGGTAGAGCACTTCCCGCGACAATTCACAAAATAATAATGACTAACTCACAAACAACAAACAAAGAAAAGTATCATTCTCCTTCCTTGCTTCTCTAGTTCAATACATCATCGAGTAGCTCCAAAGAAATGATAAGCAAATGATAAAAAGAAAATTACAACAATTCAAATTCTACTTAATGTATTTTCAGATCATTATTCAGATTAGATCATCGATGTTGAAATGTGTGTGCTGATGTTTGCATGATATTCTCAAATGTTTGACCAAAGAACTAACCTAAAGACCTATCCTAGGGGCCTCAGGGGCTGATCAAAGATTAGCCTTGCCTACGTTATACACGCAGAGACCATGTAGTTCGACTGACACAGACTCTACTTTCTGACTGATGTAGACTCTTATTTTGTGTTTTTGATTTTATGAATGTTTTTGCATGGATTTTTTGATGTTTTTGGATTTTGATGAATTTTCTGATGTTTTTGGATTTTGATTTTCTGATTTTTTGGATTTTGATTTTCTGATGTTTTTGGGATTTTGATGGATTTCTGATGTTTTTGGATTTTGATGAATTTTTTGATGTTTTTGGATTTTGATGGATTTTTTGATATTTTTGGATTACTTTTCAAGTATCGTCACTTTGTGTTGTCATGTTTGATTGTCTTTCCATTTAAGCTGAAAGTCCGTTGTACCAAATAACACTAGGATGTTGCCCCCAAGCTAGGGTAAAACATGATATCCTTGCTATGATATGGATAGTGATAATGATTTTCCCAAATGATAGATGAAGATGATATGGAAGGAAACAATCATAACAAAACTATACCTAATAGATAGAAGAGCTGGTGAAAATCACAAGTAGCGCCTGTTTTCCAAGTTTTCATCACTTGTTTTTATTGTGTCTTCTTTCTTTTTCTTTTATTTTTATTTTTATTTCTATATATATATATATATTTTTTGTTTTTGTTTTTATGTCATCATGATGCATGTTTGCCAGGTTTTCGTCAAGACAACCTTACTGATCATGCACTAGGTGTCCTCAAGTATAGAATCGCCTGAGATGAATGTTGTTCATGGGTTCCTCCAACATGTTTCCTTCTAGTGTAGACAGCCAATATGATCTTGATCCATAGACTGATATAATGACATAAGGCCCTATCCAATTAGGTTCAAACTTTCCCTTCTTTTCTCTGTCTGCTTGATTTCTAGGGTTTTCCCATAGGACCAAGTCTATGATCTGGAAGACTCTAGGCTTAACCCTATGATTATAGTTCCTAGACATTCTTTGTTGATAGGCTGTCAAATGATTGACAGCTTGTTGTCGACGTTCATCAAGTAGCTCTAATTCTTGAAGTCTAGAGATCCTATAATCCTCATCTGAAATGAGTCCCTTTAGTGAAACTCGAAGGGATGGAATTTCTACTTCGATAGGTAATATTGCTTCTGATCCATAGACAAGAGCATATGGTGTAGCTCCTGTTGGTGTTCTGATGCTAGTCCGGTAAGCCCAAAGAGCAGGGTTAAGCTGAACGTGCCAATCACACCCTACCTCATTCATAGTCTTCTTGAGAATCTTTAGGAGTGTTTTGTTTGAAGCTTCTGCCTGTCCATTACCTTGAGGGTAATACGGGGTTGAAAAGCGATGTTGGATGTGGAACTTTTCACACAACTCTTGGATGTCTTGGTTCTTGAAAGGCCTGCCATTATCTGTAATGATTGACTGGGGTATCCCATATCTACAAATGAGATAATTGAGTGTGAAAGATGATATTTGCTTCCCAGTGATTGTGGTTAAGGGAAATGCCTCCACCCATTTTGTAAAATATTATGTTGCGGTGATAATGAACATATGTCCATTAGATGAAGATGGATTAATTTTCCCTACCAAGTCCAATCCCCACTGACATAAAGGCCATGTAGTTGTGAATGGATGGAGCTCCTGTGCTGGTGCATGTATAAGATTGCCATGAATCTGAAATTTTTGGCATCTCTTGACAAACTTATAAGATTCTTGCTCCATGTGTGGCCAATAATACCCCAAACGAAGGAGTTTCTTGGCTAAAGATAATTCGCTTGAATGTGTACCACAAATTTCTTCATGGACCTCATGTAAAGTAGAAGCAGATTTTTTATGTTCTAAACAATGCAAAAGAGTACCATCTAGGCCTCGACGGTAAAGGGTGTCAGCAATAATGGTATGTTTGGTGGATTGGCATATGAAGTTGCGCTTTTGGTTGCGAGAAAGATCTAGCGGTAAGATATTATCTTTTAGATAAGTATAAATGTCTCCATAAATGGAAGATTGGGCACTATCCAAAAGGCTTATGGTTTGGGATTTGGGATTTGCATATGCAGGATTTGACACTTGTTCCACAATAAATCGATAACAATCTTGCGTTTCAGGCATTTGTAGAAGAGATGCTATTGTGGCCATGGCATCTGCTGCTTTATTCTCTGATCATGGTATCTGCTCAAATTTGATATCTATGAAGTATTTCCTTAGATCATCTACTAGTCTCTTGTATAAAATTAGTGTGTCATCCTTAGTTTGGTAATCATTATTGACCTGATAGATGATTAACTGAGAGTCTCCATACACCTGCAGTTCTGTGATTTTCTAGTCAATAGCCACTTTAATTCCAAGGATCAAAGCTTCATATTCTACCACATTGTTAGTGCAATAGAAGGTAAGCCTGTAAGATCATGGAATTGTGTGCCCAAGAGGTGTGACAAATAAAATTCCTGCCCCTGATCCATGTTGTGTGTAGGATCCATCAAAGTAGAGTTGCCATGGTTGTGTTGTAACATTGAGGATATCCATATCAGGAAATTCCATGGTCATAGGATGACTGTCTGACAATGGAGCTTCTGCTAATTGGTCAGCGATGACTTGTCCTTTGATAGCTCGTCTTTCAACATACTGAATGTCAAACTCACTAAGGAGCATGACCCACTTTGCCAACCTTCCTGTTAAAGCTGCTTTGCTTAGTAAATACTTGAGGGGATCAATTTTTGCAATGAGCTTGACAGTGTGAGTGAGCATATAGTGTTGCAATTTTTGTGTTGCAAATACTACTACTAAGCATGATTTTTCAATGAAGGTGTAGTTTACTTCATGTCCATTGAGTGTCCTGCTGATATAGTATATTGCCTATTCCTTTCCTTTTTTATCCTCTTGTGCTAGCAAGGCTCCTAAAGAGATATTTGTTGTTGTGATATATAGCAACAATGGCTTGTCTTCACTGGGTGGCACCAAGATTGGTGGTGTCATCAAATAATGCTTGATTTGATTGAAAGTACTCTCACATTGTTCATCCCATTTAAAAGACACATTTTTATGCAAAAGATGGTTGAATGGATGACACCGATCTGCTAGTTGAGAGATGAATCTTCTGATGGACTGTAGTTGGCCTTGTAGAGATCTTAATGTACTGATATTCTTAGGAGGTGGTAGGTGGAATTTCCATAATGGCTTTAACTTTTGTTGGATCTACTTCAATTCCTTTTGTAGAAACTATGTATCCAAGGAGTTTTGCTGATGTTACTCCAAAGGCACATTTCTTAGGATTTAATCTAACTTTGAATTTCTCCAACCTGTCAAATATTTTGGCCAGTATCTCTAGATGTCCTTCCCTGGTGTGAGACTTGGCTAAGATATCGTCCACATAGTCCTCCATGAAGGTGTGCATCATGTCATGGAAGATTGTTGTCATAGCTCGCTGGTATGTAGCTCCTGCATTCTTTAACCCAAAAGGCATGACGTTCCAACAAAAGGTGCCCCATGGACATGTAAATGTTGTCTTTTCTTGGTCTTCAGGAGCTATTTTGATTTGATTGTATCCTGAAAATCCATCCATGAGTGATAGCATTTGATGGCCAGCTGTTAGATCTACAATCATGTCTATGTTTGGCAAAGGAAAATCATCCTTTGGACATGCTCTATTTAAATCCCAAAAATCAGTACATATTCTAATGGTGTGATCTAGCTTTGAATCAGGTACAATGTTGGATATCCATTCAGCATAATCAATAGATCTGATAATTCCAGCATCTAGTAGTTTCTTCAAATCATTTTTTACCAATAATGCAACATGTGGATGCATTTTTCTTAGTTTTTTTTTTACTGGTTTAGTGCTAGCTGGTAAGGATAAGTGATGCATAATGAGATCTGTGTCTAAGCCTGGCATGTTAGAGTATGACCAAGCAAAATTGACGCATCGTTCTTCAAAGAATTTGATAAAATCTAGCTTTTTTGTATATGTCATGGATGCTGTCAGGTGTAGTATTCTTACTTTCTCTACTATGCCAATATCAATAGACTGTGTGGGTTCTATCAACACTGATGATCTTTCATGGTAATGTTGTGGGAGGATGTCAAGCCTTTCATCCTTTGGTGCTTCAATGAGGTTTTCACCATTGGATGCGTTCTTTGTTTTTACTATTTTAGGATCAAATACTGCCATAGAATGGTTTTCACTATTAGATCCATTATTTATTTCCATACTTTTGCAACTGAAAGGCTTGGCACCCTCTTGCCTAAAAGCATCATTAAAAGAAGTATTGGTAAAACAAGTATCGGATTCTTCATAGCAAAGATAGTTAATAATAGCGGAATCATTGTCAAAAATAGGGAGATTGATGGGGTGTTGGGGTTCCCACTCGATAAGCTCGGGATGTAGTAAAGGCAATGAATCATTAGATGGGTTGAGGTCAGCGATTGTGAAAGCTCAAACAAAAATGTCATCCAGGTTGTTAATGGTTATGTCGAGGCATACGAAGGTATTTTCTTTCAAATCATTTCTCTCAATCGATGTCCGTTTATCTTCACTTGAGTCATCAAAATTTTGTGTTTCAAAGACAATAGGATTAAATCTCGAGCTTTGACCCTCCTCACGTTTGAGGGTATACTTTTTGATAACATCGATCTGAATATCTTCATAGGAAACATCTGATAAGTTGTCCCACTCATATTCATTTGAATCTGTTTCAGTATTATCTCTTATTTGAAGAATACGCTCCACAGTTTTATTGGTGAGTTATGCTCTTGCTTCTTCTATGTATCCTAGTCCAGC
Organism: Sequoia sempervirens; assembly: GCA_007258455.2. Classification (NCBI taxonomy): domain Eukaryota; kingdom Viridiplantae; phylum Streptophyta; class Pinopsida; order Cupressales; family Cupressaceae; genus Sequoia; species Sequoia sempervirens. The sequence continues at coordinate 365,577,376 of VDFB02281492.1, forward strand.
TCTACCATTTTGCTGAATTGTGAGAACTTGGATTAGTTCTGTTATACATTGTTCCCCTCGTTCAAGAGGTCCTTGTTCTGTTGCATATCCTAGTCTAGTTTTATCTTTATGTTGGAGTGTGAGAGGCTGGATTGGTTTTGTTATGCCTTGTTTCCTTAACCCAAGAGGTCCCTGTCCTGAATATCCCATCTTCTCCAGAATAGTTTTTCCCTTTCCATATTGATTTGTTTCTATGATATTACTCACGGAAGTGGAAGCTTCCTCATCCCTATAAAGCCAATTTAGAATAGCCTTATCTTCTAATTCTTCATCTAAGTTCCCTGCTTTTACAAATCTACCATCTAATGTCATTGTAGATTGTGCTGAATTTTGGGTGATTGTAGATGGATGTCCATACGTTTGTAAGGAGGGTAACATCTGTGATAGATGGAAAGAGTGTCCAACACCATATTCACTTATTCCTTTGTCACTTATCTGTACTTAGTTGGTGAATTGATGTGAGAGTGAAGCTAATTGTTCTTCAACATTTGAAGGGTTAGATTGTGCCACCCTGATCTCTTGTGATTTTTGTTGTTTTGGAAGCCACTTTGATATGAAGCTTTGTTGTTTCTCACCATCAGATGAATCTGATGTGCAAAATTATTTATTGTGAGGTATCAATGTGTCCTAAGATGTTTTCAATGTATGACAAGCTTGGGTGTCATTATAGTCTGTTGTGATTGTTACCTCCTATCCATTGACGGGAAATTTCAGGCACTGATGATAGGTGGAAGGTACTGCTTGCATATCATGAATCCAAGGACATCCCAACAGTATGTTGTATGTCAGTTCCCTAGCTAAGACTTGACAAACCACATTTTGGACAATAGGTCCCACTTGAATGGGTAATATGATCAACCCTTTAGAGGATCTTTCTTCCTCATCATATGCTTTGATTGTGATTTTTCTTCTTGTATCAATGGCTTCATCTAAGTATCCTAGTGCATGAATAAGCTTTAAGGTACAAATATTTAAACCAGCCCCTCCATCTATCAGGACACGCTTTACACGGTGTTTATGGATGAAGACTTCAATGTGAAGGGCGGAATTATGTGGATGGGTGAGTGATACATCATCATGTTCAGAAAATGAAAGGCAATGAGGTGTAGATAGATGTCCCACCATAGCTTGGAATTGACATACATCCAAATTGTTAGGTATCGTGGTTGATACAATAGCTTGCTCAAGAACCTCTTTGTGTGATGGGGAGATCTTTAAAAGTTCCAAGATGGATATTTGCGTTGGTATTTTCTGTAATTGATCGATGAGATTATATTGATTGGGGGAGGATCTACAGATTGGGATGATAATGACGCTCCTTTCAATATAACTTTGGATTGTGCCCTTGTTGTGACATTAACTGGTTGGTACTCTTATTTCCCTTTGAGTGTGATTACATTAATTTGGTTTTCAGATTTGTCCATATGTTGTACCAAATTTGTAGGTGTAATGTCATTGTTTTGATTGATTTGATTGTATAACTCTTCATCCTCCTTGGCAACAGAAAGACAAAGGATCGTTGTGTCATAAACATAGCCAACATTCTTACCTTTGGTGTTTGTGGAAGAGGATTCTCCCTTCTGATAATTGGGTAGAGGTTTTTTGAATGTTGTATGATCTTTGTTTGTTTGGTGTCCCTCTACGAATACTTTCTTTTGATCTATAAGGTCTTGTACCGCATGTTTTAATTGCCAACAATTTTCAGTCATGTGGCCTTTATTTTGATGGTAGTGACAGTAATGTGAGTCATTCCACCATGATGGTTTGACTTGAGGGTCCCAATTCCTAGCCTCTTGTACTTGAATAAGTTTCTCATCTAAAAGTTCTTTGAGGACTGATTCCAATGATTGCCCTAATGGTGTGAATTTTCATTTATTGGATGGTCGTTGGAATGATTGGGTTTTTGTTTCTCTATTGTTTTGATTATTTCCTTGAGCACTACTTTGTTTGACATTAAGATCATTGTTTTGTTTCTTTGTAGTGGTTGGCATCAAGGTGAATACTGGTTTGGATGTGTGTGTATCGATCATGGTATCAGTATTCTTATTCTTTTGCCAAAATCTTGGCTTTTCGTTGTTGTTGTTAGAGGAATTGCTATTGTTTGAACCTTCAATGAAGTGTTTGATTGTTCCTATTTTGATTAGAGCCTCTTCGATTTTGAGCCCCTTTTCGATAACTTGTTCAAATGTAGATGGACATTGTAAGTCCAATTTGTAATTTATGTCATCCACTAAGTTATCAATGAACATCTCTATCTTCTCCTCTTCAGGAATAGATCTAGGGTATTTAGCAAATAGCCTTCTCCATCGTTGGAGAAAGGAAAGAAACTTTTCACCCTTTGCTTGTTTGGTGTTGTAGAGTTCTTTTAAGGTCACCCCATGTTGGATGTTGAATGAGAAGTGCATTATGAACCTATTGATCAGTTCTTCAAAAGATTGGATCCTGGGTTCCATTTTAGAAAACCACTCCATGCAAGTGTTTCCTAAGCTTCTTGGAAATAATCGTAGTAAGTAAGAGTCCTCGTGTGCGAACTCTATGCTCATGGCTCGAAATTCCCGTACGTGATCAAATGGATTGGTTATTCCATTGTATTTGTTGTACGTCAGGTATTCACAATACTGTGGAAATGGTATCATGTTAATGCTTGGGTCGAATGGATAAGGGCAAATGTCTTGTAAGGAATATCTTTTTGTTGGCCCTTGTTGGATTTTTTGGAATTGCAATTGTAATTGTTGGATTTGTTTTGTCAAAGAATCTATTTGATTTGTATTTTCTATACTAGTTGGGTTAGGTGTGGTTGTTTCCTTGAGTTGATCTACATCAAAGTCTTTAGGAAGCTTAGCACCTTTGTCAGCTAATAGCAAAAGATACTTTTCCATATCTTGCTCTAGTATCTTTTCCATAAATTTATGGAAATGAGGGTCTTGTTGAACTTTCTCGATTTCTTCTGCAATTATTTCTTTCTCTTGTGAATTAGTGAGAGGATCAGTGTTGCTATATCATCCCCAAGGGTTTTCTTCAGCCATGGCTGCTATTCTTTCTTCTTGTTGTTGTCTTTGATATGCTGATCGTGTAAAAATAGGCATACAAACTTTTTACTCTAGACTCTGATCTTGGATTTTTGATTGGATAAGTGTCGAGGTTTTTGATTTAAAATCTGATTTAGTCATGTCTAGTTTCGTGATGGAAGGATGATAAAAATCCTTGATAGGGAAACTTTGACACAAAAAAAATCTCAGATTTAGTGATAAGGACACTTTGCAAGATGTTTCAAGACCTAGGAACAATAGTAAAGTTTTCTTTTTGTATGATTCAAGTGGACTATGGAAAAAATGTTTTGGACTGATGAAAACCTTGTTTTCGATATGGGAAAACTGACAAACTGTCTTACTAACTCTCTATTTTTCTGACTTTTTGGAGCGCTAAAACAGAGACACGAAGTGCTAAAACAGAGTGGTGACGCACTATAACAGAGCAATGATGCGCTATAATAGAGACCCAAAGTGCTAAAACAGATCTGGTACACGCTAGAACAGAGAAGTAACGCGCTATAATAGAGACCCAATGCACTAAAATAGATCTGGTATGCGCTAGAACAGAAACCCAAAGCTCTAAAATAGAGCAGTGATGTGCTATAACAGAACCATGAGGTGGTAAGACAGAAAACTATCTTACTCTATGAAACTCACTTGGTTTGGTATCGTATTGTATGGCTGGTTGTGGGATGTATTCTGGATGAGTTCTTTGACTATGATTGTGGTGTTGCCTAAGAGCCCTTCTTTGATAAAATGCTTGTGAATCTAAGGGAGCTACAACATAGTCATTTGTATAACCTCTAGAGAAATCGTGATACCTATGAATAAAAGTCCTATGTTGGAGTAGAACTTTCCTACTTTGATATAAAAATCGTTGCTTTCTTAGAATTTGTTTGTATGTAAGTGTTTTCTTTGGCTTTCTGATTAGTTTGACAAGAGATTTCTTGACAAATTTGGTGGATACCCAATCTCGAATCATGAGAATTTCACAAGTGTTTGATTTTGAAGTTTCTTGCGATGATCTTATCTGAATTTAATGAGAGAACACAACAAGTAAGAATAGAATGGTTGACTTTAAAATCCTAGAATCTAAACAGATAGTGTATGTTCTTATGAATCAAGCATGATTCTTCTTGATTTTCACTGGTTTATAACAGATAAGACACTTCAGATAGAATCACTCCTAGAGACAAAAGGTCATCGTTATATACTCGAACGGCCCACAGCTTAGAATTGCATCGACTCACATAGCCATGTCATCCCCTGGAGGGCGCCCATGTTTTTTTTTTTCCAGGTGCATACTCAGAGTGACGGAAGTGGATACCGGATACCCTGAGCAAATAGTCCTTGGCAATTATATGGTGAGTGCTTGAGGGTAGATTCTTCCCCGCCCCTGCACCGCTGAGTATTACAATGTTTAGAAACTGACAAGTGTGCTTCTATTTCTAGGTTCTTAGATAGGGTTTCCATTCAGAGCAGAAAATGGATAAACTCCCTCGAAATACCTCCCAATCTTTAGAACAAAGATTTTGGGGATGGTTATCCTGCACACTTCCATTGAAAGAGGGTTTCCCCAAATTCACATAAATTTTTAAGTGGGTTGGAATACCATGGCTTTTGGCTGTCCCCACTCAGGTCGTTCCCATAGGGTGAGTACTTTTTCCCACTATGGTAGGCTTGTCTAAAGGTTTTAACAAAAACTTGAAAATGCAGAAAGAAAAAGTGAGTCTGGTATTCTGATGCACCCAGTTAAGGGGAGAGCATAAACCTATCAACCAATCACAGCAGAGAAATTTTGTTCACTTTTAAAAACCTAAAAAGACAAATTAGCTAATCTATATGGAGATATTGCTCCATAAAAGCATGATGTTCAATTTTAATCCCACAATAAATTATGAAGTTTCTATCCTAGGATTGATCAATTTTTATCCATTTGTTATCCTAGGATTGGTAAATTTTAATCCATTTTTTGTCCTAGGATTGGTAAATTTTAACCAAAATAGACAAAAAAAACAAAATCTGGCTGCGGACGCGTCAGATCCAGATAAAAGAAAAATATTTTAAAGACAAAGAGTCAAGGCACTGAAACAGTGAATCTACGCGCTGAAACAGTGACGCGGTGCGCTAAAACAATTGAGCGGCGTGCTACAATAAAAGGCCAGCACGCTAAAACAGACCACCAGTGTGCTAAAACAAATGACGGGCGTGCTAAAACAGACCACCAGAGCACTACAAAATCCAGCCGACACACTATAAAATGTCACAGTTCTGCGAAAACTATCACGCCGATACCTGTAAGACACTTTTCACAAAAAATTATGCAGAATATGGGGTTAGGCCCCATGGTGGGCGCCAAATTGTAAGCATAGGAATGAGTTAAACAATCTAAATATGCTTCTACACCTCTAAATAAGACATTGCATCTAAGATTTAAGAAATTTAAACTAATTTAAACTAAAAATCTTCAGAAATCTGTCATATTGCTCTCTAACTCTAAAGATCTCTCTAATCTACTTTGCTCTCAGATTTTAGAAGCTAATTAGACCATTGAAATGACACTTACAGAACGAGAATTCAAATTAATTCTATTCCTATATGATTAAATAATTAAAACTACTATAATGGCTGCCATGACTACAAATGTTGAATGGATGTTGGATGAATGTTGAATGCTTGAATGTTGGATGAATGTTGGATGCTTGGAAAACCTGCAGAGTAAGATTGCACAAGTTAGGATCCATTTCCTATAGCCAAAGAGTTGTATTTATAGCTTTCATGGTAGCACATTTGCACAGGGATACGGGATAAGAGGCTGGGATTCAATCTGGAGAATTGAATGGCATGGGATGAGAAGATGGAGCTAATCATTGGAGGATTGTTTCTCCCCATGAAAACACCAGGCAAGATGAGAGGGAAGGTGGTTGGAAGAGGATTGAGAGGACTTCCTGCAGGTTTGTCCCCAAAGCTCTTCCCGTGAATGACAGTAGAATTAATTAGATTTTGAAAATTTAATTTTATTGGTGAGTGAATAGTGGTAAATGATTTATGCATTAATTTAAATAATTTTAATTTATTTAAATTTAGCAAAAGGGGAATAAATAATTTAATAAATTAAACTATAGGGTTTGTTTATTAAATTAAAACAAAAGGAAAATGATAATTAAATAAAAATTTAGGATATCTTTATTTAATTAAGAAGAAATGTGATGAGGTAATTAAATAACACAAATTATTTAAGTTGTGTATTTAATTTATGATAGAAATATAAAAGAAGTGATAATAATAATAATTAAATAAAACAAAGTTTTTAATTTTGTTTATTTAATTAAGAGAGAAATAATATGATGAAATAGAAGAATTAATAATGAACTTAATATAAATAAATATTTCTATTTATTTATTAAGTAGATGAATTTAAGATTAATTAATCAAATAAGTCGTATTTAATTAATTAGATTTTTCGGACCATTTTTAGGTGTCTAAAAGTACCACTCTTCATACACACATCAATTCAATAATATCCTAGGATCCCTAATTGGATTGACTATCAACCTCACAAGGCGAGTCAATTCAAAAAAAGGAAGACCTAGGAGGGAGCTTTTTCAGCTTTTAGGAGTTCACCACCAAGTAAAAGCTTAGAAAAGGAAAATAAGCATTCAACTCAGAAAAGATAATAATGCAAGTTGAATGAGAGATGCAAATGATGAAATTATGCAACATTGAGTTAGGATGTGTGTACCTAAAAAGTCTGCAGATGTTGTAAGGATTCTGGAAATGCAAAGAGGTTTCCAAAATGTGGTATGGAGGACTAAGATGACCTTACTATTTTCTTAGTCTCGTTGTTATTTTTTGGGGCAGATGCAAAATCTTCAGACGTTAGAATCGGATCTAGAAGAATTTTTGAAAAATTCCCTCATGAGGACTAAGACACCTTTATTATTGTCTTAGTCTCAATCTAAATTTTTAAATTTTCTGAGTGTGGCCTTGAGGCTTGATGTCTTTTCTTCCTTCTTCTATGATCTCAAGTTCTAAAACCTTCAGATTTGGCTTGTAGGTGAGTTTTCGTGAAGATGACAACTTCGCAATGTAACTTTACAACTTTGCAACTTTGCACTTCAAATGATCTTCAATTCTTCAACCTAAATCTGCAATCACAAATATACAAGAGGGGAAAAACTTGTTGATTGTTAGTAAATGGGGTTTTCCTTGTAAAACCCCTTGTTGGTAATTAAACCTTGAAATGAAATAGAATAATGAAGGAAATGGTGAATGAACATGTAATGCTACAACTCATCAAACATGTTGTGCATGTTTTGCACACATGCCCCGCCATAGGTAGGGACCCCCTTTTTTTCGCTCTCGACAGGCTGCTTTGCTCTTGTCTTGTTTTGTGTGCCCCATTTTCCAAGCCCAAACTGGTCATGTTCCTTCAAATGATCAAATCCCCTACCTAAATTCACCTACTTGGGGTATTCAAATCTACGGAGAAATGAGGTCCACCATCCCCTTTTTTGCCTTTGTCTTATTCTTGCTATTTGGCAACATCCGTGGACCCCCGTCACTCCGGTTTCCACATTTTTGACTTTGGCGGCAACCTTTTTTGGATCTGGGATGTGTTTGAAGTGCATAAATGAACTGCCAAGGTTTCGTCAATGTTCCGTTAAGTTTCGATGGTTTCAAAACTTTCCCTCTAGAATTCCCTTCCTCCTTGGCTGTTTGGAAACATCTGTGGACCCCCGTCACTCCTGTTTCCACATTTTTGACTTTGGGGGCAACTTTTTTTGGATCCAGGATGTGTTTGAAGTGTGTAAATGAACTGCCAAGGTTTCGTCAACGTTCCGTTAAGTTTCGATGGTTTCAAAACTTTCCCTCCAGAATTCTCTTCCTCCTTGGCTGTTTGGAAACATCCGCATACCCCCGTCACTTTGGTTTCCACATTTTTGACTTTGGGGGAAACCTTTTTTGGATCCAGGATGTGTTTGAAGTGAGTAAATGAACTGTCAAGGTTTCGTCAATGTTCCGTTAAGTTTTGATGGTTTTAGAACTTTCCCTCCGGAATTCCCTTCCTCCTTGGCTGTTTGGAAACATTCGTGGACCCCCATCACTCCTATTTCCACATTATTTACTTTGGGGGCAACCTTTTTTAGATTCAGGATGTGTTTGAAGTGCGTAAATGAGTTGCCAAGGTTTCGTCAATGTTTCGTTAAGTTTCGATGGTTTTAGAACTTTTCCTCCAGAATTCCCTTCCTCCTTAGCTGTTTGGAAACATCCGTGCACCCCCGTCACTCCCGTTTCCACATTTTTGACTTTGGGGGCAACCTTTTTTGGATTTGGGATGTGTTTGAAGTGTGTAAATGAACTACCAAGGTTTCGTCAACGTTTTGTTAAGTTTCAATGGTTTCAGAACTTTCCCTCCAGAATTCCCTTGCTCCTTGGCTGTTTAGAAACATCCGTGAACCCCCGTCGCTCCCGTTTCCACATTTTTGACTTTGGGGGCAAAATTTTTTGGATCTACGATGTGTTTGGGGTGCTTAAATGAATTGCCAAGGTTTTGTCAAAGTTTTGGTTAAGTTTTGGTGGTTTCAGAGCTTTGTCCCCTTTTTGCTATTTTGGAACATCCATTGGCCCCCCGCGACCTGGCCTCTAGAGCCCGGCCCCTTTGTGGCCATTTCTGGGACTCCATGCCTCTGTGGCCATTTCTGGGACTCCGTCTCCCTGTGGCCATTTTTAACATCTATCGGCCCCCGGCGACCCAACCTCTGGAGCCCAGCTCCTCCATGGTCATTTCTGGGACTCCGCCCCTCTATGGCCGTTTTCGGGACTCTGTCTCTCCACGGTAGTTTTGAACATCCGTCGGCCCCTGGCGACCTGGCCTCCGGAGTCCGGCCCCTCTTTGGCCGTTTTGGGGATTCTGTCTCTCCATGGTCATTTTGAACTTCCAATTTTTTTAAAATGAGTCCAATCTTAAGGAAGTTTTCTAGGCACTCTTCCTTCCCCTTTTCCCATGTGCTATAATTGAAAAATCTTGGTTTTTCTATGTTTTGTAGGGTCTGGGAACTTCACTTCTGGTTTGCTATCCCTTGTTTGGTGCCCGCCCCCTTGGGTCTGCATTAATGTTTATGGTCTAAATGAGCTCCAAATATGAATATTATGATATTTTGATGATGCATGGATGAATCTAACAAGGTTTTTGCAAGATTTGACTAACGTTTTCCTTGATTTTTGTATGAAATCACTTATAGAATTTCATGTACGTGGGATTCAAGGAGCCTATCGCGGGTCCGTCAGGGTGACCCATTGAGAAAGTTGAACAAGGAATGCACATAGCTCCTGTCACCATTCATTTCATGATTTCCTTTCCTCGTAGCACCTATCAACAGGGTTGGCATTAGAAGAAGCCCTGTGCCAAGGAGGCCAAGGACAAAAATGCAAGGGGGTGGTCTTGGAGAAAGTATAAGAGAGTTGTCCGGTCGAATCAAAGGAAACCAATCCATTGATGCCAATCGTCGATGGGCTCATTTGATCCAAGGAAGAGCACTGCAAACACATCAAGTAAGAAGGCAACTTTCAAACAGTTTCATCTATAGTAAAAGGGCAATCAGCTAAATGACAAAATTGCTACAACACCTGGGCACTAGATGACAAAATAGAGAAAAGACAAGGAATGTATTTTTAAATTGTTGAATGTTGTGGGGTAGGTGAAACCCTAATGTAATTGAATCTGGGTCATTCATTGCAAATTGATCCTAGCCATTGATTTGGGCTTTAGAAAACTATAAATAGGGGCTTTCCCCTCATTTGTAAGGGTTGGAGAGATGTTGTAAAAGGCATTTGCAGCAATAGAAGATAACATTGCATGATTTTATGGATGTTCTCTTTGATTTTGCTCATTTTGCATGCATGGTTTTTTCCTTCCATGTTAGTTTTAGTATTAGTTTTTTGAATGGTTGTCATGATGGTGTTGCTATTATAGTATTTGATGAGCTTCCAGCCCATATTTTTAGCACTTGTTGATGACAATATGTTGTGCAAAGTTAGCCTGAGCTTCTTTCTGTCATTGTTGCAATCTAGTTCAATTGCATGTTCATGATGTGTATATGTAATTTGAAAATCAGCAAACCTTAGAAGATTGCACCGGTTTTGTGTAGCTATAGGTTTCTCTTGGTCAAGCAAAACTCAGTTTAGGAATCCTGTCTACTTTAGCAGCCACCATTGTTACTATTCATTCATAGCTTAGGATTAGAATAACTTTCTTAACTCTTATGCTTTTGTTGTTTCTTTTAATCCTTGGTTAGAGTAGGATCCAAAGTATCACCATAAAGCCAAATCAGATGAACTTGATGAGTTTCAGCTTGTTGTTTTGAGTGGATAGCCACTGTTTATTCACTTCTAGCACTTTGAAATTGCATTTGCAAACCCAACTTCCCATGCTTTGTAACTCATCCGTAAGACCGCCTTGTGATTCTAGCAAATCACATCAAACAATTGAGATATTCCAAGCACTATCAAAACTTGACATTAGAGACCTTGGGATAGTGTTCTACAATTTGATTGTGGAAGACTGTCTTTCAAGAGAGGTAGTGCACCTATGCACTACTTGTGTTGAGAAGTGCATAAAAAACACATCAACAGAACTGACGCTTGAAGGAGGGCATGACATGTTGAGGCTACAAAGCTGAAAGTTGGAAATTGAAAAGAGCACTTTCAAAGAAGAAATCTAAAATAGGGAGATCTCTTTTAATACTAAAAATCAAAAAATTCTTAAGGAAAAATAAGTTGAGTCAAAATGGAGCAGCATGCATAAATTGACATCACCCAGCTACATACATATTTGACTAAGAAATTGAAAAATTCATTGCAATAGTTGGCATTGGCGGATAGATGTTGGATCCATTTCACTCATAGGTACAACGAGCTAGGATGTCTCACATTCTTGAGCAGAATCGAAAGGGTATTGCACGGAGAAATTCCCTTTTGGGAAATCTATCAGCCTTTAGCCCTTGTAGACTCAGGGAAGAATTGACAACCATGGCAACCAACGCATTCAAGGAGCTAATCCAGGAACATTTGAGCAGCAAATATGGACCAAGATTGGAGGAAATATTGATGTCTAGTTGGTGCAAATTCCACAATGTGCCCCACTCTGAATTCACTTGCTTGTCATGTAACAACATCACCACTCAAGCTAAGGGTTGTTTGAACAAGTTGGAGCAGCCAACTCTCAATGAGGAGAAGTCATCCCATGAGGCAGAAGAGTTGTCAACATCTGTAGGACAACACCTTGAAGATGAACCAACTAGTTGGACACAAGTTGGTGTTGGGACAACAGACATAGAAAATGAAAACCAAGAGGGAGGAGCTGAAAGTCTTGGGATAGCAAAGTGCATTGATGAAAATCTAATTGTAACCAGTTTAATAGGCTTCCCCTCCATCGAAGAAGAGCAGTCCTCCACTCAAGAAGAGAAACGAATGACAATTGAAGATGAATTAACAGAATTTGCAGCAGTATATGCTAGGATAGCCAACACAAATGCTAAAAATCAGGAAGAAGAGGAGGTTGAAAGCCTTGGGGCAGCAGAAGGAGATGGTCAAAGTATGAGCAAAATTAGATTGGAAAACCTCTCCATCTATAATGACAGTGATCAAGAATCTAAAAATAAAAGTTTTGAGGAGTGGGAACAACCACTCGCCACGGCTATTTACTATCAAGCTTCTTTTTCAAATGATGATGAGGACCCGCTAGCGGAAAGATATGACCAGCTCGTCTCTAGGTTGGAAAAGGATTGGTCAGAGCTGAAATACCAAATTGATTTGGAGGTGCTAATATTGCCAAATTGGTGTAGACTTCATGACTCATCACACTCGGAGTTCACATGTGAACTGTGCCAAGAAGCCATCAAGCAAGTCAAAGAACAAGCAAGGAAACCAAGTACCCGACCTCCTCTACTTGCTGCCCATATCGAAGAAGAAGACCAAAAGCCTGAATCAAGTGATAGCTCAGCTGAAGGTGGACCTCAAAAGGATGTTGGGGCAACAATAGAAGGACAACAATATAGTCTCAGACTTTTGAGCGATGAAGTAGATCAAGCGGGAATGCTATCCACCAGTCACCAAGAAGTTCTTCCTCTTGAAGAGCAGTTGTGTAACATGGACGATGGACTTTTTGGTGATTCTTTGGAGGGAAATTGTGAAGTTGAATTTGGTCCCCTTGATAAGGTGCCATCGATTCATGACTTCTTTCCATTGGGAGCTGCACTACGGAGGTATGCTCATGTTGAGGAAAAGAGCATTCTAGAAGACGGTAATGATGAATACATAGTCCTTGAGCCCCTGAACAATGCACTAGAGTTTCCAGATTGAGAGAGGAGCTCTTTCTCTTTTTATAGTGATAGTGAGCAAGAGGAAATGAGTGAACGTCATGATGAGATGCATGAACAAAAAAAAGAAGACAAAGGCGGACGTGCTGAGATGGCTGCTAATAGAGATGGAGCACCCGACTGACTACAAGATGTAACTTGCAGCCCTTCTGCCATGATCGTTGTTGATCCTCCCTCATATTCAGATGACTACAATAGGACAGATTTGTGCATGTCATTGTCCCACAACGTTGAACACCACATAAATAAGGACAACCCTTGGGGAAGGAGACGAGACAACATGCTGCCCCTTGGGGACAACAACCAAGTGGATCCCAAGTTTGCAGATGATAGAAGTGGAGAAGTATTTCTTTTTGAAGAACTGCCAACTGGGGTTGTAGGTCCCATTGGTGGATTGGAAGAGTTGTCTGCTGCCCCGTCCTCCCAACCTTATGCCAGCTTAATGTCTGAAGTGTTGCACCCTCCACTGCTCCTACCCAAGGCTACCGATGTAATGATCAAGGATGTTGTGCTTGCTCTCAATTGTCCAATGCTGCCACTTCCATGTGATGACATCCAGGTTCTATCCTTCCTTTCCCCTATTATTTCTCTTAACTGCACTTATTATTTTGATTATGAGAATGAGGGAAAATGAACATGTTTATTGATTAACCATGGATTTAGCAAGCCTCCTCAATTGTTGATTTTTCATGATGACGTGATTGAACTTGAGTGTTACAATGTTGAATTTATTTTTTCAGAATATAAAGATAAATTTGCATGGTTAAGAATGATAACGATTACCCGTTTGCTTGTGCATGCATTGCAAAATCCAATGAGTGTTAATGTCAACTCGCCTTGCCTAAACATAGTGCTTTGTAAATATCTTTGTACATAGCCCATTTTGAGTTGTATAGGTTTCCTGTAAATACTTTGCTTTCTTGCTTTCCTTAGGTTAGCTGGTGTGTGTAGGTTGCTCGCTTTGTAGGTTGTTTTCTTTCATTTGCTTTTGCTTTGTTGCTGCTTTGCTCGGGGTCCCTTTGCTTTTAGCTGGGCACATATATGCACACAACAACCATACTTATTGCCTGGGGTTGTTCTATGTATTTCTTTGTCAAACTCTAATCAAGTCTTCAGAGTAGATGGTGAAGGTCTTTTTTTTGTGTCAAGTGATCTAGGTGTTTAATTCAAAGAGGATAAGTTGTTAGTTTAGTCCGACTCTAACATATTCTAAAATCTTACAGCTCTTACACATCTTAAGAATTCGATAGTCACTATAGGGCCTTTTGTGAAGTCTAGTTAAGTGAAAAATCTAAAATTCTGCTCCAGCACCACTGTGATTCTCAGCCCTAAGCGCAAGCTTCAATGCTTGCAGGTTGAAATAAAAGAGTTGAAAAGAGAAAAGAAAGAAATAAATAAAACATTGAAAATTAAAATAAAGAGAAAATTCAACTTTTCGGGGGTATCCGAGCAACTCTACCAGGGCTATGGATGCCCGATTGGTAGTAGAGCAATGTTCAGGAGAATCACAGCGACAACCTCGTCGGGGCTATGGACGCCTGACTAGCAGCGATGCAATGTCCTAGATGCTTTTGGAGTTGGAATAAACTACGTAGCTTAACTTGATGGAGCTTGGGTTCCTGTAGCAACTGAAGGATGAGAATTAACGCAATAGCACACACTTGGATTTTTAGCATACTGAAGGTTGGTTGGCTAGTGGTTTTGATCCTTTAGTTTGACATCTAGTTTGTTTGCCCTAGCGTGAAGGTCGGAACTAGAGATTCTGGGTTCGTGATTCTAGTTTGTCATCAAAATGCTCTGGAGCCTTTCCCCAGTGAGTCACCATTTGTTGTGCATGTTTTGCACACATGCCCCGCCATAGGCAAGGACGCCCTTTTTTTCGCTCTCGATAGGCTGCTTTGCTCCTGTCTTGTTTTTCATGCCCCATTTTCCAAGCCCAAATTGGTCATGTTCCTTCAAATGATCAAATCCCCTACCCAAATTCACCTACTTGGGGTATTCAAATCTGCAGAGAAATGAGGTCCACTGTCCCCTTTTTTGTTTTTGTCTTGTTCTTGCTGTTTGGAAACATCCGTGGACCCCCGTCACTCTAGTTTCCACATTTTTGACTTTGGGGGCAACCTTTTTTGGATCTAGGATGTGTTTGAAATGCGTAAATGAACTGCCAAGGTTTCGTCAACATTCTGTTAAGTTTCAATGGTTTCGAAACTTTCCCTCTGTAATTCCCTTCCTCCTTGGCTATTTGGAAACATCCGTGGACCCCCGCTCCCCTGTTTCCACATTTTTACTTTGGGGCAACCTTTTTAGATCCGGATGTGTTTGAAGTGTGTAAATGAACTGCCAAGGTTTCGTCAACGTTTCGTTAAGTTTCGATGGTTTCAAAACTTTCCCTCTAGAATTCCTTCCTCCTTGGTTGTTTGGAAACATCCACGGACCCCCGTCGCCGTTTCCACATTTTTGACTTTGGGGGCAACCTTTTTTGGATCCGGATGTGTTTGAAGTGTGTAAATGAACTACCAAGGTTTCATCAACATTCCGTTAAGTTTCGATGGTTTCAGAACTTTCCCTCTGAAATTCCCTTCCTTCTTGGCTATTTGGAAACATCCGTGGACCCCCGTCGCTCCCGTTTCCACATTTTTTACTTTGGGGACAACCTTTTTTGGAACTGGGATGTATTTGAAGTGCATAAATGAACTGCCAAGGTTTCATCAACATTTCGTTAAGTTTCAATGGTTTCAGAACTTTCCCTCTAGAATTCCCTTCCTCCTTAGCTGTCTAGAAACATCTGTGGATCCCCGTCGCTCCCGTTTCCACATTTTTGACTTTGGGGGCAACCTTTTTTGGATTTGGGATGTGTTTGAAGTGCATAAATGAACTGCCAAGGTTTCGTCAATGTTCTGTTAAGTTTCAATGGTTTCAAAACTTTCCCTCCAGAATTCCCTTCCTCCTTGGCTATTTGGAAACATCCGTGGACCCCCGTCGCTCCCGTTTCCACATTTTTGACTTTGGGGGCAACCTTTTTTGGATCTAAGATGTGTTTGGGGTGCTTAAATGAACTACCAAGGTTTCGTCAAAGTTTGGTTAAGTTTCAATGGTTTCAGAGCTTCGTCCCCCTTTTGTTGTTTTGGAATATCCGTTGACCACCGGCGACCCAGCCTCCAGAGCCTGGCCCCTCCGTGGCTGTTTCCGAAGCCTAGCCCCTCTGTGGCCATTTCCAGGACTCCACCCCTTTGTGGCTATTTCCAGGACTCCATCTCCCCATGGCCGTTTTTAACATCTGTCGGCCCCCGGCGACCTGGCCTCCGGAGCCCGGCCCCTCCATGGCCGTTTCTGGGACTCCGCCCCTCTGTGGCCGTTTCCAGGACTCCATCTCTCCATAGCCATTTTGAACATTGGTCGGCCCCTGATGATCCGGCCTCCGGAGCCCGACCCCTCCATGGCTGTTTTGGGGATTTCGTCTGTCCGTGGCAATTTTGAACTACTAGTTTTTGTAAAATGAGTCCAATCTTAAGGAAGTTTTCGGGGCACTCTTCCTTCCCCTTTCCCATGTGCTATAATTGAAAAATCTTGGTTTTGCTATATTTTGTGGGGTCTGGGAACTTCACTTCTGGTTTTCTGTCCCTTGTTCGGTGCCCACCCCCTTGGGCCTGCATTAATGTTTATGGTCCAAATGAGCTCCAAATATGAATATTATGATATTTTGATGATGCATGGATGAATCTAACAAGGTTTTTGCAAGATTTGACTAATGTTTTCCTTGATTTTTGTATGAAAGTAGTTACAACATTTCATGTACACAGGATTCAAGGAGCCTACCGTGGGTCCGTCAGGGCGACCCATTGAGAAAGTTGAACAAGGAATGCACATAGCTCTTGTCACCATTCATTTCATAATCGCCTTTCCTCATAGCACCTATCAACAGGGTTAGCATTAGAAGAAGCCCTACGCCAAGGAGGCCAAGGACAGAAATGCAAGGGGATGGCCTTGAAGAAAGCATAAGAGAGTTGTTCGGTCAAATCAAGGGAAACCAATCCATTGATGCCAATCGTCGACGGGCTTGTTTGATCCAAGGAAGAGCACTGCAAACACATCAAGTAAGAAAGCAGCTTTCAAACAGTTTCATCTACAGTAAAAGAGCAATCAGCTAAATGAAAAAATTGCTACAACACCTGGGCACTAGATGACAACACAGAGAAAATACAATGAATGTATTTTTAAATTGTTGAATATTGTGGTGTAGGTGAAACCCTAATGTAATTGAATCTAGTCCATTCGTTGCAAATTGATCCTAGCCATTGATTTGGGCTTTGGAAAACTATAAATAGGGGCTTACCCCTCATTTGTAAGGGTTGGAAAGCTGTTGTAAAAAGCATTTGCAGCAATAAAAGATAGCATTGCATGATTTTATGGATGTTCTCTTTGATTTTTCTCATCTTGCATGCATGGTTTTTTTCTTCCATGTTAGTTTTAGTATTAGTTTCTTGAATGGTTGTCATGATGGTGTTGCTATTATAGTATTTGATGAGCTTCTAGCCCATACTTTTAGCACTTGTTGATGACAAGCTATTGTGCAAAGTTAGCATGGGCTTCTTTCTATCATTGTTGTAATCTAGTTCAATTGCATGTTCATGATGTGTATGTGTAATTTAAAAATCAGTAGACCTTAGAAGATTGCACTAGTTTTATGTAGCTGTAGGTTTCTCTTGGTCAAGCAAAACTCAGTTTAGGAAGCCTGTCTACTTTAGCATCCACCATTGTTACTGTTCATTTGTATCTTAGGATTAGAATAGCTTTCTTCACCCTTCTGCTTTAGCTGTTTCTTTTGATCCTTGGTCAGAGTAGGATCCAAAACATCACCAAAAAGTCAAATCAGATGAACTTGATGAGTTTCAACTTGCTATTTTGAGTGGACAACCACTGTTTATTCACTTCTAGCACTTTGAAATTGCATTTACAAACCCAACTTCCCATGCTTTGTAACTCATCCATAAGACCGCCTTGTGATTCCAAAAAATCACATCAAACAATTAAGATATTCCAAGCACTGTCAAGACCTGACATTAGAGACCTTGGGATAGTGTTCTGTAATTTGATTATGGAAGATTGTCTTTGAAGAGAGGTAGTGCACCTACGCACTGCCTGTGTTGAGAAGTGCATAAAAAAAATATCAACAGAACTCTGCCTCTCCGTGGCCGTTTTCAGGACTCCATCTCTCCATGGCCGTTTTGAACATCTGTCAGCTGCCGGTGACCTAGCCTACGGAGCCCGGCCTCTTTGTGGCTGTTTCGGGGATTTTGTCTCTCTGTGGCCATTTTGAACTTCTAGTTTTTGTAAAATGAGTCCAATCTTAAGGAAGTTTTCTGGGCACTCTTTCTTCCCCTTTTCCCATGTGCTATAATTGAAAAATCATGGTTTTGCTATGTTTTGTGGGGTTCGGGAACTTCGCTTCCGGTTTGCTATCCCTTGTTCGGTGCCCACCCCTTTGGGCCTGCATTAATGTTTATGGTCCAAATGAGCTCCAAATATGAATATTATGATATTTTGATGATGCATGGATGAATCTAACAATGTTTTTGCAAGATTTTACTAACGTTTTCCTTTATTTTTGTATGAAAGCACTTACAACGTTTCATGTACGCAGGATTCAAGGAGCCTACTGTGGGTCCATCAGGGCGACCCATTGAGAAAGTTGAACAAGGAATGCGCATAGCTCTTGTCACCATTCATTTCATGATCATATTTCCTCATAGCACCTATCAATAGGGTTGGCATTAGAAGAAACCCTGTGCGAAGGAGGCCAAGGACAAAAATGCAAAGGGGTGGCCTTAAAGAAAGCATAAGAGAGTTGTCCAGTCGAATCAGGAGCAACCAATCCATTGATGTCAATCGTCGATGGGCTCATTTGATCCAAGGAAGAGCACTGCAAACACATCAAGTAAGAAAGCAGCTTTCAAGTAGTTTCATCTATAGTAAAAGGGCAATTAGCTAAATGACAAAATTGCTACAACACCTGGGCACTAGATGACAAAATAGAGAAAAGACAAGGAATGTATTTTTAAATTGTTGAATATTGTGGGGTAGGTGAAACCCTAATGTAATTGAATCTGGGCCATTCATTGCAAATTGATTTTAGCCATTGATTTGGGCTTTGGAAAACTATAAATAGGTTCTTGCCCTTCATTTGTAAGGGTTGGAGAGCTGTTGTAAAAAGTATTTGCAGCAATAGAAGATAACATTGCATGATTTTATGAATGTTCTCTTTGATTTTTTTCATCTTGAATGCATGGTTTTTTCCTTCCATGTTAGTTTTAGTATTATTTTCTTGAATGGCTTTCATGATGGTGTTGCTATTATAGTATTTGATGAGCTTCCAGCCCATACTTTTAGCACTTGTTGATGACAAGCTACTATGGAAAGTTAGCTTGGGCTTCTTTATGTCATTGCTACAATCTAGTTCAATTGAATGTTCATGATGTGTATGTGTAATTTGAAAATCAGCAGACCTTAGAAGATTGCACCAGTTTTGTGTAGCTGTAGGTTTCTCTTGGTCAAGCAAAACTCAGTTTAGGAAGCCTGTCTACTTTAGCAGCCACCATTGTTACTGTTCATTCGTAGCTGAGGATTAGAATAGCTTTCTTAACCCTTATGCTTTTGTTGTTTCTTTAAATCCTTGGTTAGAGTAGGATCCAAAGCATCACCATAAAGCCAAAATCAGATGAACTTGATGAGTTTCAGCTTGCTGTTTTGAGTGGATAGCCACTATTTATTCACTTCCAGCACTTTGAAATTGCATTTGCAAACCCAACTTCCCATGCTTTGTAACTCATCCATAAAATCGCCTTGTGATTCCAACAAATCACATCAAACAATTGAGATATTCCAAGCACTGTCAAGACCTGACATTAGAGACCTTGGGATAGTGTTTTGCAATTTGATTATGGAAGATTGTCTTTCAAGAGAGGTAGTGCACCTATGCACTACTTGTGTTGAGAAGTGCATAAAAAACACATCAACAAAATCCTTGTTGTAAAGTATGCAAACTTGTGTGAAATGGATGGAGGGGTTATGGATCTTTGAATAATAGGAAAACTTGATAGATATGGATTTGAATTGATTTTTTGAATTAAAACCCTATATCACAAATGTTAGCACAACAACACACATGATGCAAGAATATCCTTGAGATAATGCTTTTATCTTGATAATGGCTCCAAATTCTTGAAGAACTACTCTTGAATGCTTGAATGCTTGGGTGCTTATATTGCTTGTTATGTAAAATGAGTGAAGGAACCTTGTATTTATACTTATCTATCCTTAATATCCCAAAATTACATCACACCAAGCCAACATATGAATTCATTAAATATAGGAGGCTAAATCTTGTCAGAATTTGAAATTAAATCATGAAAATGACACAAGGGGGACTACGACACCCTAGGTGGTATCTTAGTTCCATGTCATGAAACTTGGGGCATAGAAACCAAAAAGGAGCCCATTTAAGATACCTCAAAACCAGACTCCCAAGACCTTAGGGGGACAACAATGCCCTAGGTGGCATTTTAGTCTTGACCCAAAAATTAGGGAAACTTAGATATAATCATTAAATTATCATTTATTCATTGGGGAATGTCAGGATTAGCCAAAAAAAGATATAATTCATAGGGCTTGTGGACACAAAATAGAACCAATCAAGACATAAATAGGGATAAACAGAGCAAGGTGAGCTCAAACAAGTGTGAAAATTCAAGGTTATGCATTTTACTACACTTCACAAATTTTTTCTTGCCTCATGAAACTCGAAGTTCATTGTTCATGATCTCCAAGAATACGAAGTTTTTCTTGCCTCTTGAAGCTTGAATGTCATTTTTTCATGGTGCATTATTAGAGTTATCAAGAGTTATAACTTTGCTATGGTTTTATGGGAAGCCTGACCAAGGCATGACTCTCCCTTAGCCAGTTGCTTGTTAATCTGGGTGCATACTGGTCTTGTGTGTATGTGTCTCACCTCTTTCAAATCCTCATACAGTGGATAGCCTAAAGTTATGTTGCCTTAGAGTGAGCTTACATTCTTTTGAAAAATATCCTAGATCCGATCCACATTGTGATGGGAAAACGGTTGAAGCTTGATCTAATTCTTTTATTTTATTTTACTTTTCTTCTCATCTTTGGCAATGCATGCTTGTGCCTTTATGATGCTATTTATATCATTTTCATGTGTGTTCTTTTGCACCTATGTTGGTTTTCCATGGGATCTTGATTATGGGGGCTTGATCACCCCTCTTAACCATTTCCATTTCATCTTACCAACATTGGTACATTTGGATCCCTCTTGAAGTGGTTTTATCTACTTTAGTGTGAGTTTGAAGCAAATTCATCCTCTCACTAAAGTGGGGGCTAAATGTAGTGTTGAAAAATGTTGTTGGTGACATTTCACACTTGTTTGAGCCCTCCTTAAATAATTGAACTTAATGATGCCTTGATTTAGTGTTGTAATGTGGTTAACACATTCATATAAGGTCTTGGACACTTGTGAACTAATGAATTTAAATGGTACCTTGCTAAATTTTTGTAACAATCTTTCACACTTTTCTAGGGTTTTATCAATTAAATAAACCTAATAAATCCCTTTTTAATCCCACCTTATTTGGAGTGTTGTAAAGTGTTGTAACACACTTTCACACTTTTCTAGGGATTTAATTAATAATTGGGATTCTTTATGCTTTAATTAACCTTATTTTGCATCCACAAGCCTTATTTAATGTATCTTTCGAGGATAATCCCTACACAAATCATTTTCCAATCATAATTTAGGTGTTTCAGGTTGAATGGCCCTAGATATAGTGATCTAGGACTCATTCGCCACCTTGGGAAAATGAGTCCCACTTAGGTTTTTGTGTCCCAGACCTAGTTTCACACCTTTCTAAGCATTTTAAAATTTGGTCCCATACATTATGCCTAATGGGACTCATTCACCACTTCTACTGTATGAGTCCTGTGTGACCAAAAATTAAATTTAATTCAAATTCTTTGTGGGATTTCATTCTCCTAGATCTAATGTTAGCTTGTAGTGTTGTAATTTTGGGAAACTAGGCATAAACAATTATAAATACTAGGTTCTTTCACTCATTTTCACCTAAGCATTCATGAGATCACCTAGCAAGTTGAATGAGCATCCTTATAGAAAAGTTGAGTTCCCAAGAGCATTCAAGAGTCTTCAAGGGTAGATTATCAATCATTCTAGAGCATTACTCAAGAATCAATCATCATGTCAAAGGCTTCATGCATCATGTTTGTTTTGAAGCTAATAGGTGTGATGTAGGGCTTCAAGATTCAAGCTAGAATTAAAATCAAGATCTACATCTATTGGATCCATCTCATACATGTTTTCAGCATTTATTAATAGAGTTTGGTAAGTTGTAGAATCATATTTTGTTCATTCATCATTCTCCATTCCTATTTCATTCTATTTCAGTGTTTGATTACCAAAATTGGGTTTGACCAAGGAAAATCCCTATCCACTAATGAAACAACATTTCCCCCCCTCTTTAGTGTGTGATTTTTAGGTTTATATTGAAGAAACATTGAAGAGAAAGGTCGGAGAAAGTTTCCAATGTGCCTAAAGTTGTCAAAATTGTCATCAAGCATTGAAGAACATTGAAGAGCACCTATAGGTTGATTTACAGAGATTTAGATCCCAAGTTCAGTTGGGAAGCACAAAGCAGAACTTGAAGAGAATATTCAAATCATGAAGTGTAAAAAAACCCTAACTAGATTGATTTTCTGCTTTTGGCAAATGAGTCCTATTTTTGGTCAAAAATTATATTTTTGTAGATTTGGATACCCATTTGATAGATTTTTGTTCTCGCACAGAAACCCAAATTTTGGATTGATTCACCCAACTTGGAAAATGAGTCCCACTCAACATTAAAGGTGGAATATATAGTGTTTTAGATCTCCTTCCAGTCATCTTTTGATTCATAGGTGCACACATTCCATTCTATAGCTTTCTATTTTGTTTCACTTTCATCTTTAGATCATTTAGTAACTTATTGCATCAAACTAGGTTTAAGCATTCTATCTTGCATTGAATTTTTCTTTCCAAGTTCTTACTTGGTGTGAACCCCTCATTAGTTTACATTTAGCCTCTCGAACAACCCTATTGCAATATCTCTTTCTCTTTTGCATTGAGATCTCTAAGGTTTGTTCTTGAATGAGAGAGAGTGAAGATTGTCATTCTAGGTCCTAAACCCTAGAAGAAGGCAACAATTTTCCACCTTTCACCACATAGTGCTCTAGTTGTGTCATATAAATATCCTCCTTGAAGTCATCATGAAGTAAAGAAGTTTTCACATCCATTTGGTCAACCTCTAAATCATAAGAAACAACAATAGAAAGAAAATTCTATTGGATGTCATTTTTACAATAGGAGAAAATATCTCACCATAATCAACACCCTCAACTTGAGAGTAACCTTATACAACCAACCTTGCTTTGTACTTCTCAATACCTCCATCTGTACCAATTTTTTTCTTGAACACGGTCCATTTGCAACCAATAGGTTTTCTTCCTTCAGGCAATGGTACAAGATCCCATGTATCATTCTTTTTCAAATATGTCATTTCTTCATCCAAAGAAATCTTCTAGGATTTTGCATTATTCATACCTAAAGCCTCTTCTACTAATCTGGGTTCATCCATGTTAATATTTAAAGAAAAAATACATCTTCAATCATCAGGTGAATACCTTTTAGGTTGTTTTCTATGCCATATATACCTATGAACAATATGAGTTGGAGGTTCTCCCTCCTCTTCTGAAGATTCAAAACTAGATGAGCTCTCGTCAACCTCTTTTCTATCCATGGGTCTGGATTCAACTTTCTCAGGTGTAGAAGGAAACTGAATCACATCTTCCTTTTCACTTTGTTCTCACTGCAATGTAACAAAAGAAGGCTTAGTTTCTCTAAAAATAACACTTATACTATTTATTACCTTATATGCAATAGGATCCCAAAGCTTGTATCCTTTCACACCATAACAATATTTGATGAAAATGCATTTCATAGCCTTGTTCTCCAACTTTGCTTGCTTCTCCTTTGGCACATGTGCATATGCTTCACAACCAAAAACTCTAAGATGTCTTAATGATGGCTCATGACTCGAGCATGATTATATAGGAATCTTATCAACAAGAGCTGATGTGGGAGATCTATTAGTAAGATAACATTTGGTGGCCCAATAGGTTTAGCCCAAAACCTTTGTTCTAGACCAACACCACTCAACATACTCCTAGCCTTCTCCATTAGTGTCATATTCATTCTTTCTACAACTCCATTCTATTGTGGAGAATATAGAGTTGTCTTTTTTCATGAATACCACAATATTTACATAATCTATCAAAATATTTAGAGAAAAATGCACCACCATTATTAGTCCTTGAACATTTTATTTTCTTTCCAGTTTTCAACTCAACCATTTCTTTAAATTCTTTAAATCGACTAAAAACTCCAAATTTACTCTTTAGAAAATATACCTATGTTCTTCTACTATAATAATCAATAAATGAAACATAATATATGGATTTACTAATTGAAGGAACATCTATAGCACCAAACACATCAAAATGAATGAGATCCAATACACCAGAAGATTTATGAGAACTCAGGTAAAACTGAATGTAGTTTTATTTTCCATAAATGCAATGCTCAAAGAAATAAAATTCAAGATTTCAATTAGAGAAACCTTCTATGAGGTTTTTATTTTTTAAGGTCCTTATACCCTTTTCTCCAATGTGGCCAAGTCTTTGGTACCATAACATATTTTTCTCTACAAGTAACTTTGATTTAGAATAAAGAGCACCCTTGGGTACCCAAAAGTGATGACCATCTGCTAAAGGTGAAACCCTCACTTCTTCCATATCATTTCTTGTCACAAAATAAATATTACACTCAACAATGCATGCATCAATCTTATACAATGTGTCATATCTAACACATCTAGCAATCACCATATCACCTTTGACCATCTTGCATTCTACATTAGAAAATACTACCTACACACCTACATCTATTAGTTTACTTACAAATAAGATTTTTTTTGCTAATCTAGGGATGTGTAACACATCATTAATCCTTTAAATTATACCATCAATAAATTTATTTTTACTTTACCATGAACAAAAATATTTAAATAAGAATCATCACCCATGTACACCTTACCTCCATCAAATTCTTCATATTCAAAAAATCAATCTCAATTAGCCATGCATCATTACTTGCATAAGTTGCCAATGTTGCAATGAATGTGTCACCATGTTCCTTCTTGGACTCATAATTATAATTGAATCTCTTATTTATTTTCTTTTCTTCTTTGCATTCTTTACGAACATGTCCAAACTTGCTTCAATTCCAACAAATAAATTTTAGAATTTCCAAGAGATTTCGATCTCCCCTTGGACTTGAATGCATCACACTTCTCATTCTTCTTTCCTTTTTCCTTAGGTATTCCATGAAAATTTAGGGCCTCCTTAGTATTTATGGATACCTTCCTCATCATCTCTTTACAAATCAAATAACCCACCACATCTTTAGTCCTCAATATAATAGGAGTACTCCCAATAGCCATAACAAGAGAACCCCATGAATCAGGAAAAGAACAAGCAAAGATCTGACATTTCTTCTCATCATCAATTTTGACACCAACTGATGCCAACTAAGCCATCAACATATTGAATGCTTCCAAGTGGTCTTTAATTTTTTCACCCTCTTCCATTCTCAAGGAATACAATTTCTTCCTCAATAAAATATTGTTCACTAAATATTTGGCTTGATACATCTTGCCAAGCTTCTTCCATAGCTTTTGTGTAGTGGAATCTTTGTGGAAATTGATTAAAATAGATTCTAAAAAGCATCATTTGATTAGACCCTTGACTTTGGGTCCATCACATCATATTGAGCAGCCTGACTAGGATCTATAGGCCTTGAAACATTCTCATCAAAAACATCCCACAAATATCAATCTATCAACATATCGTCCATCTTCAACTTCCACATTTCAAAATTATTTCCAAAAAAATTATCCACCACTATTCTCCCTGATGAAATTTCCATTTGAAAATTCCTATAAAAAGATCACAAAGTTCCTTCTGCACAAGCTGCCACTCAAATTTGGATTAGTTAAAAAAACCTAACAAACTACAATTGAAACCAAAGGTGATCAGACTCCGATACCACCTGTAAGGAAGCTAAGGTAGCAGAACAAATTCCTACACTAATCTTGAGAGGAGGAAGATGAAAAAAATTTATACATATTTAACAATTATAGAAAATTAAACACAAATAAACATAAATATCATGCATACCTCAACATAATGATTTATTTGGGGAAAACCTTTTGGGAGAAAAACTCCACACTCTAAAATTTTCCTGTTATATTATTCAGAAATCACAAAGATTACAATATACTTGTAGAGAAAGCTTCTCATAGGAGTATCACCAACCAGAGATCTAGAGGAAACATGACTAGTATTAGACTCTCAAAATACATCACAATACATAGTCCTAATACAATTCCCTCATAAATTAGGGTTACCTTCTAGGGAAAGTCAAGCCAACAAAATATCAGTTGTTAGATATCTAATAGGCCTATCCCTCCCTCCCTCTCTCATTCCCTCTCTCTCTGAGGTCTCTCTCTCCCTTTATCCCTCTCTCTCTTATGTCCCTCTCTCTATGTATCCATCCCACCCTACCTAGATATCTATCTCTCTCACTCCCTCCCTTTCTCTTGATCTCTCCCTCCCACCCTACCTAGATAACTCTCTATCTCCCTCCCTCCCTCCTCTCTCTCTCTCTCTTAGGTCTCTCCTTCCCTCTATCCCTCCCACCATGTAACTAGATAACTATGTTCTCCTCTCTTTCTCTTAGGTAGATCTCCCTCCAAACATGCCTAGATAACTTTCTCTTTAGTCTCTACCTCACTCTATCCCTCCCACCCTACCTAGATAACTCTTTATGTCTCACTCTATATGTATTATAATAAGGTATACAATATATAATATAATACATAATATAAAATACAATATAAAATATAATATAATATATATTATATTATATACTATAATATATATATACTATATATAGATCATATACTATATACTATATAATACATAATATATGTTATTTATTATTATTAATAATATTAAATATTTTAAATATATTAAAGGTAATAAATATTTGTTTAGAAAAAATATTTATTCTGAGAAGGTACCTATTCGAAACAAATATCCATTTTTTCTATCAAAATCAACAACATTGAGATTTGCCTTAGGGTTACCTTGGGATTTCGCTTGGTGGTGTCATACTTGAAAATTCAACTACAAAAATGTGTTTAGAAAATTTCCTTGGTTTTCCAAAGTTCTCCCTTATGGGTAATGACCTTTTTTTATCTGAATTTGAGGAAACAAAAAGGGTTTATTGAGAAAATTGTCAAATTTTCACCAATATAAGATATGCCTTATTTTGAAATTAATAGATAATTATTATTAATTTTCTACATGAATTACAACTAAAGCCTTGATTGATGGGTTTATTGAAAAACAACTATAATTCTCAAACTATTTCATATTTTTTGAATCTGATAGATGCAACACATTCTATAAGGAAATCTATAGGATAAAACTAAATGAATTTCATTAATTTGTGACCAAGTTATGGTGGTCAAACAAACATGTTTCAATATTTTTAAAAATTTCTAGTAAAAATTTCATAACTAATTATTTACTTGCAAAAAAATTACAAAAAAAATGTGGCACATCCAAGCATGTGTCCTCTACTTATATTGAAAGTTTCAAATAAATTATTATCTTTTCTTGTACTTAGGTTGGTTGGACATACACCTGATTTTTATTTTTTTTCATAAAAATTTAGTACTACTACATTGAAATTTAAAATTTTCACCAAATAGATTTATTTTATTCGAAAAAAGGACTAGTAGCCTAGAAACTACATTCAATTTGCTACAAATTTTGCTTTTACATATTTTTGAAATTATCCTCATAACCTATTCAAATTTTTATGTCAAGTTATGTAATTTACTTTTTTTGAATTTTTAGTGCCACTTAAGGGCCTAGTTTGGACCCCCATTATCCTGCGTTGAACAATACACTTCTTTTCTTTGTATCATCATTCTTATCTATGTTGTAAGTTTTTTCCTTTATGTCGAGAATGATGCAAAGCATTGGGGCATTTAGGCCTCTTCCATGTTGAAATGATTTTTTTAATTTTTTCTTTATCTTCAAGTGCTCTTTTTTGTGTTTTGATACATTTGAGGGTGATGATAGTTCATATATATATTATGTTATACTTATCTATCTATATCTATGAGAAGTTCTGACTCTTAATTATCAGATTTTCCTATGCTCTTGATTTCTTCATCTCTAATTTCTTACTTCATGATGTTATGGTTTCTATATGTTGTCCCTTGTGTGATAAGATTCAATGAATACATCTAGCCATATATATCATGCCACATCAACTATTATATTTCTCTTCTCCTTAGAATTATATGTGATCCTTTGCATAGTAAACATCACTCTAAGAGGGCTATCATATATGCTTAATTTTTAAAATATTTCAAATAGTTTCAAAAGTATTTCTTGATGTCTTATGTCTCATTGTTTAGCTTGGGAGTAACTTGGCTAGAATTTTCTTGTATTTTCTATGGCTATCTTGCAACATAGTTTGTAGAAACCATAGGCGTATATGCTTGCTTGATGGTCTCTAGACATGCTAGCCATACCTATCAACACTATCTTTTATCTGATCAAATTGTCATGTCTTGTCTATGATTTTTTTTCATGTCTTTTCACTTTTTCAACTAACATGTTTTACTATAGCTAAAATGTTTATGGTGAGATCATACTCGGCTTTACAATATCAAAGACTCATATCCTCTTCGTATTCTACTGGAGCTTCTTCGTATAGTGTATACCACATCAAAGGTATGCTTCCTGTAGACACCTAAAAATGACCTAGGCCTGCAAGCATCATTTTTTACCACTTCTGTCCTAGCATAATTAAGACATTTAATTATGTCCTTGGTCCACATTCGACTATTGATTAAATAATTCATAATTATTTAATTAATTCATGTCCTTTTATTCTTCATGATTATTAAATAAATAAATTTTATTTATTTATTAAATATGTGATTAATTGTCTAACTCTTCCCTTAATTAAATAAATTTCTTAATTTATTTAATTTCCTTTCTTCATTAATTCTTCCTGATTATTAAATAAATGAATTTCATTTATTTATTTGATATGTCACTAATTGTCACAATTAAATAAATTTATTAATTTATTTAATTATTTAGTCTTATCTTCCAAATTAAATAATTATTTTTAATTATTTAATTACTAATTTCACTTTTCTCTCATTTAAATAAATGAAAATATTTAAAATGATTTCATTTTATTTACTTTCACTCTTTTTAGTAAATAATCTGAAAAAGATTATTTACTTGTCACACAAAATCATCATTTTGAATTAATTAAATTCAAAAAGATATTATTCTTCCAAAAATCAAGTAATTGGGTAGATTCTTGATTTTTCAAATCTGATCTTCAGTCCAAATCTTATCTTCTTGATTTTTCGAATCTCACAAATCAGGCAATCTTATCTTCTTGATTTTTCAAAAATCTTTATTTCTTTAATTAATTTCCTCATTTATTCTCCACCGTCGATCCAATTATCTGAGATATTATCTTGACTATTCAATCAATGAATTTTCCCTAACCCTAATTAGGGATTCTTAGATTTAATCTGGACCTCTCATTCTAGGTTTTTCTTAGAATTCAATCTCATCCGTCCACTCAAAATTGTGTTTTCTATAAAAAACAATTTTGCTCATAATTTCGGGATCCCTGACAACTTCATTTTCAATATAGGCATTATAGTCATTTGGCATAAGTAGTTGTTATTTCATTTTTAAGCATATTGTCATAGACATAGGCATAATTATATAAATCCTTCAACATTTGCATAGGACTTGGACATTATCATAGGTTGCTCATTTGAAATATGAGGGCCTCATTCGTTTGCTGCAAACTAGAAGGTGTAACAAAGGTGAACCATGGAAGATGAAGATTTATGGTAGCATTATTCCTTTTATTTTCATGTTTATTTCCTTTGTGCTTTGTTATTTCATTGGATTTTGATGTTTACTATTTAATAAGCTAACAATATAATTTTCCATTGATACATTTGGTGAACCTGATGTGAACACGACTCTGTTATTTGCTGTTATTTCCATACGGTTTTTGTGTTTTCTACCATTTTGCAGGTACAAGTATGGAGTGATGCAACTTTTTTTTTTTTTTAAACATCGTGACGCATTTGATGCGTCGTGATGCATCCGCCAACTAAAGAGCCGCAATCACTCTAACAAGCCGCAATCGAGATCTAGAAAGATGCATTTGACATATTCAGCTGCATTTGAAGTCCTGAACAACACATCCACTCTGTCGAGCTGCATTTGACTGGTAAAGATTTTCTTTCATTTTTAACATTCTAGTTTTTCGGGTTTTAGGGTTTTCTAGTTTCTGGTTTTTTCCTAGTTTTTATGGTCTTTTGATTTCCTGGTTCTTCATTCCTACATGTTAGCTAGCGTAGGATTTTTTGTTACTAATCTTCATTTGTAACGTGTGGCGGTTATTATTTGTGTGTCAAAGATCATTTCATAAAGAAACTACTAATCTTTTGTCTGCAGATTTGAATGTCGAAGACAGAATAAAACAAACATTGTGCTTGTTCTTTTTTTAGATTAGCAAACATTTAATTTTGGTGCACATAAAAAGAACTTTCATGTCTACTTTGCTTAACTGTGTTTGCAAAATGGTAGGTGAGTATGCTCTCACTTGGTGAAAACCTTGTGATCAGAAAACTAGACCCATTTTTATCTGTTATTACCCTAACTTGGTATATCAGAGTATCCTCTCCCCTCGCCCTTCCAGGCGATCTTGGGTGTAAGAGAAACGGTTACCAACTTTAGAAATTGGGCCTACCTGGGGATTTCATCACCCCAACGCGACTCAAACCGGCAACGGAGCTAAGGCAAAGCTACCCCCAACCGGTATATAAATGTAAATCCTAAGGGAAAACCTAAGATTGCGAGTGCGGATGTGTCATACAGATGGAGTTGTACTCCCTTAAACCCTGTTGAGCTTAACCTCTTTAGGCTAGAGTGCCACCTTAATGTTGATTAATCTCTTGCCCTATGTATGGCCACTCGAATGGGGGTCTCGAACTAAAAACCTTTGTGTAGTAAGCCAAAAACCCTCTATTTGCTAGCGCAACACCGGTCGGTGTGAAGGCATCCACACTTTCGCAGTTTGTAGTAGAGGTGATCAATCTGCCATGGGAGTTTCATGGGGGTTGGAAGCTTGGTTGGCCTGAGAAGAGAGTGCATTGTAAGGGGGAGCCCTTGCAACCAAGCTTCTGAATTCACATGCTACAGATATGTGGTTGGGGAAACCCACGTGGAATCTAGCGAATACTATCCTAGCCTAACCTAGGATTGTGCTTATTTGATGTGTGATTGGTTACATTCAAAACACTATGCTTGTCAATTGCTTTCTAGTTTTATCACAGTTCGAAACAAAACATCCAGCATCAAACATATCAAAATTGCCATCAAAATGACAAGAAAATCATTTTGAAACTAAACTATGTCGCATCTGTTGAACCACAATTGATTTTTTGCACCACAACTGATCTGTTAAACCGCATCTGACATTTATAATGTCGCATCTGTAGGCGTCGCGATGCATTTGAACACTACAGAGCTGCATATGCTAAACAGAGTCGCATTTGAACACTACAGAGCCACATATGCTAAACAAACTGCATTTGATAAACTGTGATGTATTTGAAGTTTCAAACGACACATTTTCCTGTCAAAATTTAAAACTTCATATTCAAAACCTGAGGTCTTCAACTTGTCAACCATTTGTCAAACACTGTTTCCAAGGAGATTCTATCAGAAACCAAGTCTGAAATTGCTCAAAGTTTCATCATTAGTTTGCATTCTTCACCATAGGTTTTATCCTCCATTCTTTTAGTTGCATACATTTGGCATTAGGTTATCCCTAGGTTCATATTTGCATACTCAGGATTAGACAAATCTCAGCACAATCGGCAACATCATTGCTTTCGACACTAGGCTCTCTTGGACTAAGTTATCAAATCCCTTTTTAGTCATTGTCCTCTTTCGTGAGATTTTCCAACTCAAAAGTCTAGTTAGGAAAACTCACAAGTCATTTAGACCTTGTCACCTTGTCATTTTCAAACAAAGTCCTTTGGCAGTCAAAATCGAAAACAAAGTTTGAGCTTAGAAGTGCTTAGATACCCTTGTCTTAAATTGCATTATAAGTCTACACATTACATATCCTATTCATAAAAATCCAAAAAAATTAGTCATCCTAGTCATCATTTTGAACTTAGATCTTGAATAATACCATCATTATTAGTTGTCATTCCCATTTGAGCAATCTCATTTATGGTGGAAACTAGACTCCAAAAATAATGACAAATGGCAAACTTTCGACAATCCTACACATGACCCAAACTGGAACTTTTATGATCCATTTTCCAATTCAGACAATCAACCTCCAATGACAATGCAATCCTCATCAAAAGGTCCATTCAAACCATTCTTGAAAAAAGATGAAAATGGTCAACTACTTGAGGAAAACTTAGAGGCACTAGCACAAGACCCAGAGGCCTGTCAGTTCATTGAAACAATGGTCCGTCATGACAAAGACAGATACTTAGCCATACTCTTGAGTGAAGGAGCTAAGTTACCACAAGGATGTGACATTAACATGCTAAATTTGACACCTCTTGACCTTAATACCAACAATTGACATAACGTGTCACATAGTGGTCAACTTCCAAACACTACGAGCAATACTTTTGTTGACACTACAACGATAGTGCATGCCACTCCCAATGTCCCAAACACCTCTAACATCCCAAACACCCCCAACACCATAAATACCATGACAGTAAATGCCACATGGGCATCATCAAGTCACAACAATCCCCCCTTGACAGCTCCATCTACTACCAGGAGCACAACTTCGGCATATCCACTCAATGGTATTTCACAAAACCCTTCGGGAGGAGGTACAGGACGTATCTTTATCCAAGGACAACAACAAAATGTTAACACGACAACACAGTCAAATGTCATTGCCTCCCAAGGTACAAATACAAACATTCCTCTTAGGAAAACTCAACAATTTGCACAAGGCGGCCAAGTAACACAACCCACGACATCATTAACACATCATAACATTCATGGTCATAACATCCCCCAAATAATGACACACATGGTTGGGGGACACATCCCAACCTACTCATCTAACGTTCATACTCATCAACATGCACCCAATCATAACCTTCAATATCAACAACATGCCAATCCACACACGTCATACATGTCACAACAATCCATATCGCCACAATTCACCAATATTCAAGCACAACAAATGGGAACCTATTGTGTACCAGGAAACCCAACACACGGGACCACAAATAATCCTGCTATGGATGCCTTACAAATGCGATTGATGGATGTAGAGAAAACTATCCAAAACATATACATATCAGGCAAGAAATTGGAAATATCTTATGATCTAAACGTATACCCATTCGACATGAGCTTATACATGCCTCCATTTCCTCCGGGATATGTGTCACCCAATTTCACAAAATATCGAGGCAAGACAAACCCCATTGAACATGTTTGCGAATTTACAACCAATTGTATGGAAATCACCTATGAACAAACATATTTGATGAGACCATTTTCTAAAGGTCTGGTGGGTCTTGCCCTTGAATGGTTTTCCACCCAAAAGGATATCCAGACATGGGATGAGCTTAAACAAAAATTCACAAGAAATTATGTGTAGAACATTGACATGGATACCTCTATCACTAGCTTGTGCAATCTCACGCAAGAGGATGCTGGTGAGACATTTATCCCATTCTTTCAAAAATGGAGAAGCCTCGCTAGTCGATGTCACATTGAAATCCCCGAAAGGGAAAAACTTGACATGTTTTTCCAAACACTTCTGGGGCCCCTAAAATATGCACTGCAAGTACATTGTTGCACAAACTTCACAGACTTAGTTGAAAAAGGGGTCCAGATTGAGAAAGCCCTTATAGCAAAGGGAGAACTGAGGTACGGTCCCAAAAACACAAACATTAATCCACCTGCCGACAAAAACAAATATTGGGTTAAAAATAAGCACGTTACAAATGATGGTGTGGTTGATGCCAAAACTGCAAACATCATGGGTCCTGTACTGGCCCTAAAAGGGGTTCAACAACAAAACAAACCAACAATGACATTGACACCTCCTCCCAATATTTCTTCAAACAACCAAAGTAGTCAAAATAATTAGGGACAATACCGTCAGATGAGACAATTTCCTAAGGGTCACACATACACTCCTTTGGGTGAACCCATTGAAGAAGTCCTTAGGAAATGCCTCCAGCATGGGGTCATCATACTTCAAGAACCAAAACCATATGAACCAGGACAATTCAAACCTACATGGTGGAATGATAATGCATTTTGTGAATACCATCAAGCAAAAGGACATACAACCTCCAACTGTCGACAATTGAAAAATCTAATACATGATCTTATTGAAAGTTGCACCATTGAGGTAGGTGGATCACAATTCACCTTCAATTTAGATCATACTATCCATAAGAATCCACTGCAGGACCATGGTTCTCATAATGCTTCCACCTCAGGTCCACAAAATCAAGCTAACTTCGCCTGAGCCAAGTACGATTATTCTAGTGGACCAATTATTAATAATGTCAGAACTGATGATGAATACATAAATACCATTATGGTCAAGAGAGCACCCCAATGTAATGCTACTACTTGAAGTGGCAAGGTCACTATAGCTAGTCCACCTCCTGCTAGACAAGCCAAAATCACCATACCGGGCCCATCTGCTAAACAGTCACAACCTGCTCCATCTGCTAAATAGCCAAAACCTGTCTCGACCACACAACAATGGAAACCAAAAAGTCAGTTCAACCTCATAGACCAGTTAGGAAAGACTCCTGCGCAAATCTCTATACTCAAGCTACTTCGTATCTCTCCCGCACATAAAGAGATCCTAGATAAAACCCTGCTAGAGTTGTCGGTCCCTAAGGACATTGATGTCAATCAATTTGAAACCATGGTGGGATATCTCACTACACCTCACCACGTCACCTTTTCGGATCAATATTACTCATCACCTAAAACCAACCACAGTGATGCATTGCACATAGAAACTTTTGTCCACAAGCACAAAGTTAGACGGGTTTTAGTAGATGGTGGAGCAAGATTGAACATCTGCTCCCTCAAACTAGTTAAGGCTCTAGGGTTCTCTGATGCGTGTGTAGACCCAACAAAAAGTATAGTGATCAAAGCATAAGATGACGAGGAACACTCTTCATGTGGCGTTATCTCTCTCCCTATCAGAGTGGGACCGGTCATTGTGGACACAACCTGCCAAGTCCTGGATTTGAAACTACCATATAACATCTTGCTTGACCATCCATGGATTCACGCTTTAAAATTCATTCTGTCCACATATCACCAATGCCTAAAATTTCCATTTGACGGCATGGAAATAACTATATATGGAGATCCCGACCCTTTCTAATATTGTACAAACTTAAGGGGAATCTCCAAAAACTAAGTACCTATTAACCGAGAAGCACCTGGCTCCTCATCATCCAAATACATTGACCCATCTACACTCACATCATCTTCCACATCCACTCCATCCACGTCTTCCGCTATACCACCACCTTCCACTAGCCCTAAGGTTGAATCCGCTATCAAAATCTAGAACCTCAGTTGCGGAGAGTTCAAACTAAATACAACATACAGCATAACAACAATACCCCAGTCTCCAAAGATATATGGCTGGCCATGTTTCAGAATGGAACCTCAGGAAACTTTCAAAGTCCCACCGAAAATAGTTTTTATCAAGTGGGGAGATATGAGTAATGAAGACCTTGTTGACATTACAAGATGGATCTATAAGGATACTATCACACTACCCCCATTACCAGTTCAAAGATATGGCAAGGGTTATGACATCATGAAGGCTAAAGGCTATGATGGTACTAGTGGCCTAGGAAAAAATAAAACTGGCCGAAGGGAACCCATAGAAACTTTTCAAATTCTGAAGTATCTTGGATTAGGGTTTGGATCACCCGAAATTGACGATCGACATACCTCTGGACTTTCAAATGAGCGAGTACATGCTTCGAAAAGTGTCAAGACTACTAGGGAAACCCTCACCGAAACTGACTCCCAAGAGTGGGAATTTGGCTCAGAACAATCCCTAAGTGACTGTTGTCTTGATGATTTGTTTGTCAAACTAGGGGAACTGACCTCTGAACAATGGTTTTGGCAAACATTCAAAATTGAACAGGCACCAAATAGTCAAAGTCCCATTACCACTTTCCATGACACACAACACCCATCATCTGAACCCCTACAGTCCAAGCAATCCAAAGTATCAGAGGACGTTGACAACCAGGGCTCTAAAACCTTCACCCCTTATTTTGACAACGAATATGACACTAGTGAAGGAGAATATTGGATAGAGTCTGATGTAGAGTTGGATGATGATAATCTCATCTACAACGTCACTGAATTCGTCTGCATGCTATCTGCATCCTCACCTCCATTCACCAGCATTGACGATGGAATTTCCTTAGTTTACCCTGAACTAATCGATTGGGACCAACAAGGACCGCCAGTCCTGGACACATTTCAAAATGATGAGGCAATTGCTAAATTTATGGGATTACAAGAAGGCATACCCAGTGGGGACCACAAATCAGGATTCACCATTGATTTAGACTACACAACATACTTCAGCGAGACTGCTCTGTCCTATAGTCGCAAAAGAAAAAATTAAAATAAAATAAAAAATGAAATGTCTCTAGGTGAAAACTGAAAGGCACCTTTTGACGATAAAATAGTAAAAATAAAGGACGTATCTGCAGGTGAAAACCTCTCTGAGGTGCCCAAAGATGGAGGACTAGACTTTCTCCCCATGTAATAGGAGAAATCGGTTATGCTTATCAAGGACACAATAGAGGATAACATTTCAACTACAGAAGACCCCAAGATGGTCCTATTTGCTGCATCATTGACTGACGAAGAGAAACCAGAATTTCATAAATTCTTTGCAGAATGAAAAATCAATTTCGCATGGTCCTATGCTGACATGCAAGGATTGGACCTAGAACTGGTTCTGCACCATCTGCCACTATTACCTAATGCTAAACCAGTCAAGCAAAAGTTGCACAAAATGCATCCCCAAGTTGCTCTATTGGTCAAGGTCGAGTTAAAGAAATTGCTAGACACTAGATTCATACAGTCTATTGACTACACTGAATGGATTTCTAATTTGGTCCTGGTCACAAAGCCAAATTGGTTGATCTGTGTCTATACAGATTTCTGAGACCTAAATAAGGCATGCCCAAAGGATGACTTTCCTTTGCCAAACATTGACATCATAGTTGATCTTACGGTGGGATACGAGATGCTATCCCTCATGGATGGTTTCTCTGGCTATAATCAAATCTGCATTGCTTCTGAAGATCAACACAAAATGACATTTACTTGCCCATGGGGAACATATTGTTGGAACGCCATGCCATTTGGTCTCAAAAATGCAGGTGCCACATATCAAAGGGCTATGACCACGATCTTCCATGACATGATGCACAAAATAATGGAAGATTATGTAGATGACCTATTGGCCAAATCAACAACCAGGAAAGATCATTTGAAGGTACTTGACACAATTTTCAAAAGACTTGAAGAGTACAAAGTCTGGCTAAATCCTAAGAAGTTTGTTTTCAGGGTGACATTAGGTAAACTATTGGGATACATAGTTTCCCGAAGAGGCATAGAGGTCAATCTGGAAAAGGTCAAAGCAATCATAGAAATGCCTCTGCCCAAAGGAATCAGTGAACTTAGAACTCTGCAAGGCAGAGTACAATCTATTTAGCGTTTCATAGCCCAATTGGCAGATAAGTGTCACCCATTCCAGTATTTGTTGCACAAGGGTATCCCCTTTGTATGGACGGATAAATGTCAAGAGGCCTTTCAGAAAATTAAAGATTACCTGGTGTCAACACCAGTCCTCATGCCGCCCATTCATGGAAAGTCGTTGATCCTATACATCTTGACTACTAGTTCAACACTGGGGGCATTACTGACACAAAATGATCATGAAGGAAAAGAAAGAGCCATCTATTATATCAGCCGCACACTGATAGGGTATGAGTTGAACTACACATACATTGAACATGCATGCCTCACTATTGTCTTTGCATCCCAAAAACTAAGACACTATATGCTTAGTCACCAGACACAACTGGTCACCAAGATTGATCCACTAAAATATCTCTTAAGTCGGGTGGCATTAATAGGCCGGTTGGAAAAATGGGTCATGATACTAAGCGAGTATGACATGCAATATGTCGAGCATAAGGCAATAAAATGACAGGTAATAGCAGATCAACTGGCGGATGCACCGATTCAAGTTACTCATCCACTAGTAACTGATTTTCCTATTGAGTCCATTTTTCATGTGGAACCGGGGGTACCATGGAAGCTATATTTGATGGATCTCATACTGGTCATGGCTCAGGTGCCAGAATCTTGTTTATCACACCACAGGGGGATTTAATCCCTAAGTCATACCGGATGGCCTTCCCTTGTACAAATAACATTGCCGAATATGAAGCACTAGTCACAGGTCTTAAGATGGCAATTAAATGGAAAATTTAGATGTTGCTTGTATTCGAGGATTCCCAGCTTATTATCAAACAAGTGAATGATGACTATGAAACAAAGGATGAGAAGTTGCTTCCCTACAAGAGGATGGTGGATAGTTTCCTGACATACTTCCAGTTGATTTCTTTTGAACAAATCCCCAGGACACAGAATAAGGCAGCTTATGCAATGGCTACTATTGGTTCTCTCTTGGACATCCCTAAAAATGTGTCACAATTTGAATTCTTAATAGAAAAACTTTTGATACTGGCATATGATATCCCAGAATAAAAAATGGTTTGCGAACTTGTTGGTCCCAACTTTCCCTGGTATCAGGATATTTACGACTACCTAAAATCTCGAACCCTTCCACTAAACCTATCTAATAACCAAAGGAAGTCCATCTAAAAATCTGCAAAGTATGCCATCATCAGTGACACCCTATACCGTCATAGTTTTGACAATACCCTCCTTGGATGTCTCGACACTGACGAAGCATGTACAACCTTACAAGAAGTGCATGATGGTATATGCGGGTCTCATTCGAATGGTCCTACTCTAGCTAAGAAAGTAACGAGACTTGGGTATTATTGGCCGACAATGGAAAAGGATGCAATTGAATATGTCAGAACTTGTCACAAATGTCAGATCCATAGTGATTTGGTCCATGCTCTAGCATAGGAACTTTGGAAAATCACTTCTCCATGGCCCTTTGGTCAATGGGGACTTGACCTCATGGGTAAGATTCATCCAACCTCATCCAATGGCCATAAATTTATCATTACCGCCACTGAGTATTTCACGAAGTGGATTGAAGCCATCCCATTGACATATATTATTGGAAAACAAATATCCAAGTTTATCCTTAACTACATCATTTGCCGGTATGGCCTTTCACAATCCATCGTCACTGACAATGGACGTCTGTTTAAAAACCAAGACGTACGTGAGTTATGTGATCAATTTCACATTCAACACCATTTTTCATCTCCATACTACCCACAAGGAAATGGCCAAGCTGAGGCATCAAATAAAACCATTGTCAAAATTCTAAAAAAGACTATCAATGACGCTGGCTGTGACTGGCACATACAACTCAACCTTGCTCTGTGGGCTTACCGAACTAGCATTCGTACACCTACAGGAGCCACCCCATTTTCCCTAGTCTTTGGTGTTGAGGCCATCTTTCCCATTAAGGTCGAAATTCCTTCACTACGAGTCTCCCTGAAGGGTTTAACTAATGAAGAGGAGTATTGACAATCACGCTTGCACAAGCTGGAAATGCTGGAAGAAAGAAAGCAAAATTCACTAAACCATCTCCAAGCATATCAGAATCATCTTTATCGCAGCTACAATAAAAAGGTTATGGTCAGAAAGTTTGACATTGGCGACCTAGTTCTCATGCAGAACCCCAAGAACCAAGCTGACAGAGAAAAGATAGGAAAATTTGAACCAAACTGGCTGGGCCCCTATATTATCATATCTTCTTTTGGCTCTAGAGCCTATCAGCTGGCAACTCCAGATGGAGAATAATTGATAGAGCCCATCGACAGTTTACATCTCCGAAGGTTCTACGCATAGCATCAAAGGATTGAGTTGAAAACCATAAAATACAAAAAAAAATTGAAAAATGATAAAAAATCGTCAACCTGATGAAAACCTGGCAAACAGGCATCTTGGTGACACCAAAAAAGTCAAAAAATCATGAAAATAGTAAAGAGAAAAATGATTCGTTCAATAGTGAAAACCTGGCAAACAGGCGCTTTGGAAAAGTACCATGGTGAAAACCTGGAAAACAGGCGCCATGTGTAATCAATCATTGCTCTGCCATCTACTGTCATTTGGTCTAACTTGGCCTAGGATAAAAGGTATTTCTGCCATTATTACGCAAATCACCACCACATTCTACCCTAGCTGTCATAGTGGATAAACAATTGACATCAAGTCCTGATGACTGTCCATCTAGTAAACCAGCAACATCCCATCCATATTCTTTACAAATGGCTAAGTCTTGGACCTAACTGGGGGAAAAATGTTTATCATGCAACTGTAGTGGATGTCACATATGATCACAAAAACATTGGCAAAAAGTCCTAAAAAAATATGAAAACATTGGCAAAAAGTCCTAAAAAAGACAAAAACATTCACAAAAAGTCCTGAAAAAAGACAAAAACATTCACAAAAAGTCCTAAAAAAGACAAAAACATTCACAAAAAGTCCTGAAAAAAGACAAAAACATCACAAAAAGTCTTAGAAAAAGACCTAAAAATCATAAAACGTCTTGAAGAAAACTACAAACAAAACATCGGACTATTTGAAGAACGCAAAGGCAGTGTCAAAGTCAGTCATGTCAATCAGTCTTTGTCATTTGTCCAAACTACATTGTCTCTGGACACTTGCTACATAGGCAAGACTCACATTTGAGTCCCTGAGACATTAGGTCAGTCCTTTTAGGTTTGTCAAAATAAAATCATGATGCAATCTTTGGTCATCAAGACAAAGTCATTGGTCATGTCGAACTACGAGGCCTCTGAGTGTATGACGTAGGCAAGGCCATCTATTGATGAGCCCCCGAGGCTGCACTAGGTCAGTCCATTAGGGTTCATGGCATCACATTGGCACAGATGTCAAAAAGTCTTCAAGACAACACTAATCTTTCCCAAACGAATGACTCTCATCAAGCAAATTTTGGCAATCATTTATCACAACATGACAAAACTCATCAGCACATATTATTATGACAATAGCGACATCTAGTCAAACACAAGTCAAACTCGGTCAAAGCAAGTCAAATCATGATAACCTGTCAAACTGTCAAATTTCGGTTAATCTTCATATGTGTCCTTCTGAACGATAACCTCTGTCATCTATGCCTTAGGATGGGTCTTTCCTAGGCATCGTCATTGTCATTCGACATTTTGAGTGATCCTCTTGACATCTAAAGATCACTCTTCATGACATCAGTATTCTTCAGATGTGTCCTTCTGAAGAACCAACTCTGTCATCTATGCCTTAGGATGTGTCCTTCCTAGGCATTGTCATCATTTTGAGGGACCCCTTATGACTATTAGGGATCAAATCCTCTCGACATTAGCATTATTCAAGATGTGTCCTTCCTGAATTCACCAATTCTTGACATTTTTCAAGATCATCAAAACTTTAAACATTTCAACATCTCGACATTATTAAACCAGCCATCTTGACATTAGAACAATGGATATCAGACGCACTTGGAAAACACTTGAAAATTGTCTTTTGGTTTTTATCATGTTATTAGTTTTTCAGCGAGATCCCACTAAGCAGGATTTAGAGAAGCAGCGACGTATCATGACGATTGAAACACATGACTACTAGTCTTTTAGCAAGGTCTTGATTCAGGGATTTAGAAAAACAATGACATATCATGGTAAGGGCTCTATTTTTGTATTTTGGAAATCATGCCACTAGTTTCTCAAGGATGTCCTGGAAATACGATTTAGAGAAGCAACGACGTTTCATGATTTGTCGTTGTCTTTTTCTGCTTGTGGTTGACTATGACAAAAAGACTGGGGCAGTCATGCTCTTAGTATGAGTCATGATCATCCTTGTCTATGACTGTTTGTCTTACGTAATGGTATGACCTTGCACACCTTGATCTATGTCATATCCTGGTGTTTGTTGGCCATTACAACAGTCTGCCCAATGATGATTAAGAGCAATAAATATTAAAAGTCCTACAGTAAAGCATTGAAGGATTTGGTCTAGGAATTAACATGCATCTCCGTCAATCTCATGTCTTCTCCTCTTTGGTCTGATCATCTTCTCTCATCAGTCTTGTCACCTTTTCTCATCCATCTCATGATGATATCCTGTGACATCCAAAAACATAAATGCATACATGATCATATAAACATTGCATTAGGTTCATACATACATCATCCATGGCATTAAATCATATACATAATTGCAAACATTGCATCTTTTACTAAATACATTATGCACATCATTAACATAATCATATAAATAAGCATTGCATCATCATGGCATCAAAATCACAAATAAGCATCATAAGACATCATGCATATCATAAAGCATTAAATAAAAGAACATCACATAACACATGTAGGCCGCATCAAAACTGCATCATCATATAAATACCATCTCAAAAATGTATAATGTCACAAGATAGAGTCAACGGAAATATCCCAAAAATGGAGCTCGCAGGCTCAATAATCTATACATAGTGTGTCATAACAACAAAATGCCCCTAGGGTAGGCTCTCATCATCCCCTCATGGCGAAGAGTGTGGAGGCAGAAGCTCTGTCACTAGCACTGAAACAATAGGCGGTCCTATAGCAGCCTCTGTCTGTGATACTAGTGGAACTGAGAATGAAGGTGTCATCTCCACGGTAACAAACATCTATGATGTTACTGCTGCTAAACTCTGGGAGGTAGACAGATCTATCACTGGCGGCTATCCCTATACTGACCTCTATACTGAACCAGTCGACCCATGGTTGTGACTCGAGGTGTGCCGACGTGAGTGATGAGACCTATGCCCGGATGTGTGCCCTGTCGAGGTAGACCCTTCGACACTAGTATGGCTCCTACTGCCACTGCCACTACCTGATCTATGTCCACTACCTATCCTCATCTATGACCGAGACAAATTAGGATCCCATTGCTCCGGTGGCACTGCCTGCTGGTATAGTGCCCTATACTACCCCAATCTCATGCTCACTCTGGCCAACTCACAGGCCATGTCCCCTACAGGCCCTATGCATAAAGCTGCGAACTTTGTGCACCACTGAGTTGAGTCCTATTGGCAGATGACTGCTTGATCTCGCTCTACCTAGACTACCTCTAGCTCTACCTGTAGTGCCCTGACCTGTGTCGTGCTCTCATCTAGTCTCTGCTGTAAATCAGCCACCCTCTGATCTGTTGTGGCATCCTAGGGCAACCCTAAGGAGGATGGTATCTCCTCCTCTCCCTCCACCATCCGCCATTGGAGGAGTCTCTCGGCATCATCCATAGCATCATCCTCCTCATCATCATCATCAGCCACATCCTCTGCCACCTCCGCCTCCTCCTCCACCTCCTCCTCCTATCCTCCCACCCCCACATCCACCTCCTCCTCCTATCCTCCCACGCCCACCTCTGTCTCCTCCTCCTATCCTCCCACCCCCACATCCACCTCCTCCCCCTGTTCTCCCACACCCACCTCCACCTCCTCCTTCTATACCCCCACCATTGCCTCCTCCTCCCGTCTCTCCTCACCCTCTCCCTCCTATCTGGGCTACTCCTCTCTCTCCCCCTCCTTGCCAACCTTGGGGATAGCATCTAATGCTACCCTCACCACACGCTGCCGCACCTTTCAGCCCTGTCTCTAACCGTCTCATCTCTGCCTCTGGCTGTCTCCACCATCATCTCCCCCTGCCTCTGTCTCCGCCATCATCTCCTCCCCTGCCTCTGTCTCTACCTCCATCTCCATCCCTGCCTCCATCTCTCCCCCTGCCTTCACCCCTGCCTCCATCCCTACCCTGGCCTCTACCTCTGTCCCCGCCTCTACCTCCATGTTTGACCCTCAGCATGCGAGGTATCACTGGCTGCTTGTCCACTGGTGTTGGCCCGTTAGGATTTGTCAATGGCACTAGTCTATGTGCTTGCCACCATAGATCATAATCTGCTATGGTCCCCAGATCAGCTGCTCCTCCTCTCCATCCCCATGCCTGGACTCCTAGCCCATCAATCTGCTACTTGGTGAATGCTACTGGGATGGTTGGTCCCCAGGTGTACTCTCTGGAAGACTGGGCATACTCGACTATCCCTGTAGGTACACCCTGCTACTCTTCGAACTGCCTTAGAGAACGCTGTGGTAGGTACATCTCGATGATCAGCGATGTCTGCACTATCCTGCCAATCAGGTACCTATACTGTCTGCAAAAGCTAAGGTGCTCATCCTCATCATCCCATGCCTCACAGTCTCTGTACAACCTCCAGATAAAGTTCACCATGGTGTCAATCTTGTGCTACCACCAATCGGTCTCACCCATCCGTGTCTACTGTAATGCACCTGCGTAGTAATAGGCATAGGGCATCCCCTCAACCAACTATGGTCTCTCAATGGGAGGACGAAATATAGCAATATGCTCCCATGCCTAGATCATCATTAGTGTAGTCCTGTAGGAGATGCTCTCTCCTCTCATGTAAGCAACATCGTGTAACTGATGGTAAAGTGTCCCTAGCAAACAGGGACCCCAAGTATAAACAGTCCTATCACACCTCATGCCAACCAAGACGTCGCCCCAACCAATAGGAAATCCATGTCCCCGGTGGTCAGGAATTAGGATCTCCCCAATCATAGTTGCAAGGAATGCATTAAAGTGACCATAGTGCTCGGCCATGAACTCCCATCTAATCTCGTATCCCCGGATGCCCAGTCCTGCACCCTGATCTCGATAGTATGCTCGGAAGGTCTGCTCTCCATGACGAGGGTCCTAAATGATCTGCTCCCCTCGGATCAGCACTCGAAGAATCCGATAGACATCCTCCAAG
The DNA here is from genome assembly GCA_007258455.2 of Sequoia sempervirens. Taxonomy (NCBI): domain Eukaryota; kingdom Viridiplantae; phylum Streptophyta; class Pinopsida; order Cupressales; family Cupressaceae; genus Sequoia; species Sequoia sempervirens. The sequence continues at coordinate 365,622,236 of VDFB02281492.1, forward strand.
GTAATCGTGGCCTCACCTATTGGTAGGTGGAACGAACAAGTCTCTGAATGCCACTGCTCGCACAGTGCAGTCAGTAAAGCCCTATTTGCCTGAATGGCGGGCATATAAGCAGCATAGAATAGTCCCAGATGCATCAATCATTGCCGCTCTCGCGGGCCCAACTGATCGGCAAACTGAAATGTGGTCAGTCTGCTCTCTCTCGTATAGATAGAGGTAAGATGCCTCTGCAAAAAGACAAACAATATATTAGTATTTTTTTGGACAACTATCAGCATCATCAAAAGCATTAAGGATTTCATAAGTATCACAACTGGTCTCGATCAAAGAAAAAATAAAATGCATCACGTTGAAGCAGTTGCATCACAAATACTCAATTACATCTCTAAAATCCTCAAATGTGTCGCAAAATGACAGTTGCGTCGCTTGATTGCCCAAATGCGTTGCATTATACCAATTACGTCACGAATTTAGACAGTTGCGACTCAAAAAAGTGAATGCATCACTTAAATGTTCAGTTGCAGTACAATATGACAATTGCAACTCGATAAGTCAAATGCGTCGTAGAATTTGTCAAATACGGCGCAACCCACAGCTCTACCCTAGTTTTTCTTTGCACTTGTGTTGCGACGCATCAAATGCATTGAATGCACAGACGATTGCAGCTTATGCGAACGCAGTTGCGTCGCGGTGCAATTGTTATCTACCCTAGAAACTTAAATTTGACACACAAAATGATAAAATGACAAAGTGAGTTAAGGGTACATACCATTGGTTTTGAGCCCTCTGGCCACTTGAATGTCCGCACGATCTCCCCATGATGCTCTGACACTGGAACCACCATCCTCTCTGCTGTGCTTTTCGCTCTGAGCTCTCAAAATTTGCAAGGTAAATAGTAAAAGTGAATTGACTTTTACCCCTTTGTCAACCTATTTATAAGGTCAAAATGACATTTTCTCAGGAGGGTTAATATTGGAAGGTCATTTGACAAAGTTTGACCACCTCGTTGGACACCTTAAACATGTCAGAATTCAAAACCGATGGTGCCATTATTTTTCTGGTCATTAAATTCATTTATCAGGACGCTTTACAAATTTTTCTATCGCCAATCCAAAATTTGAAAAATTTCCTGAGGGGGCAATGATACTCCATACCTTTACTGGGGCATATCTCTGACTTGTTTTCTTTGTCACAACACGACAAGCAACGTTATGACAAACAGGGGAAAAATGTAGACACCTAAAAATGACCTAGGCCTGCAAGCATCATTTTTACCACTTTCGTCCTAGCATAATTAATACATTTAATTATGTCCTTGGTCCACATTCGACTATTGATTAAATAATTCATAATTATTTAATTAATTCATGTCCTTTTATTCTTCATGATTATTAAATAAATAAATTTCATTTATTTATTAAATACGTCATTAATTGTCTAAGTTTTCCCTTAATTAAATAAATTTCTTAATTTATTTAATTACCTTTCTTCATTAATTCTTCCTGATTATTAAATAAATGAATTTCATTTATTTATTTGATGTCACTAATTGTCACAATTAAATTAATTTATTAATTTATTTAATTATTCGGGCCTATCTTTCCAAATTAAATAATTATTTTAATTATTTAATTACTAATTTCACTTTTCTCTCATTTTAAATAAATGAAAAATATTTAAAATGATTTCATTTTGTTTACTAATTTTTAGTAAATAATCAAAAGGATTATTTACTTGTCACACAAAATCATCATTTTGAATTAATTAATTTCAAAAGGATTTTTATTCTTCCAAAAATCAAGTAATCAGACAGATTCTTGATTTTCCAAATCGAATCTTCAATTCAAATCTTATCTTCTTGATTTTTCTAATCTCACAAATCAAGCAATCTTATCTTTCTTGATTTTTGAAAATCTTTTATTTCTTTTAATTAATTTGTCTCATTTATTCTCCACCATGGATCCATTTATCTGAGATATTATCTTGACTGTTCGATTAATGAATTTTCCCTAACCCTAGTTAGGGATTTTTAGATTTAATCTGGACCTCTCATTCTAGGTCTTTCTTAGAATTCAATCTCATCCGCCCACTCAAAATTGTGTTTTCTATAAAAGACAATTTTGTTCATAATTTGATCCTTGACAACTTCATTACCATAGGCATTATAGTCATTTGGTACAGTTGTTATTTCATTTTACATATTAAGGTCATAGACATGGGTACAATTATATGAATCCCTCCAACATTTGCATAGGACTTGGGACATTATCACTCTGCTGCTCATTTGAAATCTGAGGGCCTCATTCGTTTGTTGTAAACTAGAAGGTGTAACAAAGGTGAACCATGGAAGATGAAGATTTTTGGTAACATTGTTCCTTTTATTTTCATGTTTATTTCCTTTGTGCTTTGTTATTTCATTGGATTTTTATGTTTACTATTTAATAAGCTAACAATCTAATTTTCCATTAATACACTTCCTCTTTGTCTTGGGTATATTATCTTCAATCTCTTACACAACAAGTGCCAAACTAGGGGAAGAACCAAGTTCAACACTCTTATAAGGAGATTTTTCATTTAACCTCGTAGAAGGGGAAAATAATGTATTCAATTTGTTATGCACTTGTTCATAAATTTTTGCAATGTCAATTTCATCATCTAGATTAATCACAATAGGAGGGTCAATGATAATATATCTTGAAGGTTCTAATTTATGTTGTGGTGAGGGTATAGATTCCTCATGCATTGCTTCAAGTATGTTTCGATTTTGATTTTCTATGTTGCTCTTTTATTCTTGACTTTGTAATGTATGAGCAATAAGACGATGTCTATTCCTACGCTCTCTAGCATTTTAGTTTCATTTCAATATATTATCAATTCTGTGCTTGTGTAGGAGCAGGTTTATCAACCATAGGTTTCTTTTCTTCCTTTACGGGAAGAATGGAAGGAACCACAAGAGGTTTCTCAACTACTTTCTCTTTATTTTGTAAACTTGATTAATTTTAGGAGGCACAAGAGGATTGTTTTGGTTTTCTTTTGGTCTTTTGTAAAAAATTGCAGGAGGTTTTGTTATAGGTTGCTCTTGGATTTTTGGAAGGTGTTTTGGTTCAATCATTGTTTCATCAAGGATACATGGCCCAATCATGGGTTGAGGCATATTTCTAAGGGATAATTATACATTACGCTTTTCCTTGAGATTTTGATATGATTTGAGAAATTAGTCTTCTCAAGGTCTAATAGGTTCAATAGGCTCAGGCCAAAAGAAATCCAATTTAAAGTTCCCTTAGGAAGACACATGATTAAACCCACTATGATGCATAGTAAAGATAGCATTTCCAAAGGGAAATTTTAAACATTTATGCACAACCAAGGGTACAAAATCCATGGAGTGAAGCCATGGGTAGCCTAACTTCACATGAAATTGGTCTAACTATGGGATGATGGTTAATGAGACATTTAATGTTTTTGATTCAACATTTCAAGGGAGATATATCAAGCCAATCATAGGAAAAGAAAAAACTATTATGCATCTTGATCCATGCTTTTGATTTATCATATGTATCTTGATAGAGTTCATGCATAAATAGGAATTATTTGCTGATAACATTCTGTCCACAGACGAGATCAATTGATATCCCATTAGTGGGCTTGTTATTGATTCTTCTAGCTATGTAAAGAGGACCATCAAGTGCATGTTTTAAGTATTTATTTTTGTGAGAAAGAAACATCAAGAGACATTTTGGTTGAGCCCTTACGAGGTCTAGCTACAATAAATGCTACTAGTTCACCTATATTTTCATCGTTTATGTTTTTATCATATGTGCCAACATTCATCACATCATTCTTTATTTCACTAGCTTTGAAAAATGAAATAGTGTGCTTTGGCATGGGATTTGTAAATATTTGTAAATTTTGGCTAGGGGCAACTACGATCTTATTTCCTTGGTCATCTACACCTCCAATTTGTAGATGATTAGAATTGATAAGCTCTTGCACAAGATATTTAAGATGCCTAAAATATTTCATACCATTTCCATTTTGTTGGTCATAATGGCAATAAGAGTTTCATTGAAAGCCTGTGGGAAATGGTAGATTAGGATCATGCTCTTTAACAGGAGGTAAGGAAAGCATATTCTTTTTAATGAGCTGCAACATGATATTATGAAGGGTATAGGGTAGGGTGGTGAAATTTTTATTCCTATCCCCAAAGAAAAAATAGTTTGTTGTCTTTATAGCAGGAACATGGTTATTAGTTTGTTGACATGGTTGAGGGGAGTTAAGTTGTAAAACACCCCTATTTTTCTTCTTGAAAATTTGGTAATTATTTTGAGGTAGATTCAAACTTTTCAGAATGGCTATGGGGATTTTTTGATTCATGACCATAAGTTGTACTCTGATAATCACAAAGGGCTATCCATAAGTGTGTAAACGAAGGGAATCTAAACATTTTAGGTTTGTTTTGAACTTTTTTTTGTAGGTTGGAAAAAAAAATTCATTGAAGTTTGACATTAGGAATCTTAAATTTTACATTTGAATAAAGTGTTTGGTATCTTGCTATGAAATTAGTCACTTTCTTGTCATCCTTTTGTTTACATGTCATTAAATCAACTAGGGTCATCTTGGGACACATGTGAACGTGAAAGTGGTTGTAGAAGGTATAGAAAAGCTCATTGAATGAACCAATTGGACTATTTAGTAAGGAAGAGAAACACTCTAAAGGAGTATCCTTCAATGATTTAGGGAATAGTTTAGCCAAAATTTTATCTTCAAAGATGAAATCACTAAATAAAGATGAAAAAGAAGAAGAATGGCTAACATGATCTACTTTCCCACCACATTTATCAAATTGGGGAACTTCTATAACTTGTGGCATTTTTTCTCTCAATATCTCTAGGGACAATAGATTGGTTTTGATGTATTGCGAAGGTTGACCATTGTTGCTCTTACTAAGGGTTGCAACTTGTTGAATGAATGACATGGTTTGCATAAGTTTGTTAATGATAACATCATTATTATTGTAAGGTGGAGAGGGATAGGGTGGAGTGGTGTATGTATGTAGACGACAAGTGAATTTTAAGTTTGTGAGGGTGGATGGTTGATGAGATATTGTGTTCAAATGCACAAAGCTACAAGGATTTCTTGTGGAAATACCTAGGGAAGTGTTCACATTGCTAGTAGGTTGAGTAGTTGTGGTAGGTTGACTACTAGTGTATGTAGGAATGGAAATGGGTATTATAGAACAAGGAATTGAAGTTTCACCTTAGCTTTGAGTAGAACTAGTCATGGTAGGGATGGTTTTGTTAACATTAAGCATAGTGGTTGTAGGCATGGAAGTCATGGGAAATGAAGTATGCATAATATGATCCATAGATGATTGATTATCAATACTATTAGGAAGAGAGTTAAAAAACCTAAGATCCACTATGAATGGTATATCGTGGTAGGAAACGAGCCTCAAACTACATCTAACAGTAGTATTTCTATTAGGACATGAAGTTGTAAAGCTCATACAAGTTTTACAAACTTAATGTGTAAATCCAAAATGGAAAGAGGCATACAATGCAATGCAAGGTCCTATAATGAAATGCAATTTCCATATTATAAACAAGGTAATTTTTTTATTAGAATATGCAACAATCTAAAAAATGAAATGTTGTAAATGAAATTTTGAATTTAGAAAATGCACTAAATAAAGAAAATTAAGCTAGATCTAATGAAATTAATGAAACAAAAATTAAACAAACTAAAAAACAGATCTAACTATAGCAAACAGAAGCACAAAACAAAAGATTTCAATTTCTAGAAATGTAGATTAGCACCTGATCAGGGATTCATTCACCATATGGTGAATGAGTCCTATATTAGGGTTTTGAAACTAATTTTTATAGATTTTTAATATTTTTCTGATAATTTTTAGGCTCGCGTCTACTGTAATAAGTTCCAGGTTCAAATTCTTGTAAATGCAATGTGAAATGCAAGTTGAAACTAATGAACTACAAGACCTAGTTTGATATGCAATTTTATTTTCAATTTTCAAATGCAAGTTGATATGATATAAATGATATGCAAGATGACTGATTTATTTTATATTTTTGAGATTTAAAAAATGCAAACAATGCAATTCTAAAACCCTATATTAGATGTAAAATTGAATGTAAACTAAGACTCCTTAAATGAGATCTAATTCAATGTAAATAATGAAAATGAATACAAGATATAATCTAAGATGAAAAGAGACTCGAAAATCAAAAAACTTCAATGTTTGAGAAGTCGGGTTCACCAAAATGAAACATAGAAAAAGAGGGTTCACCCCAAATGGGATTAATCAAATGGAGGAACCTAATTTTTTTTGTTGCTATATGGTTCACTCAATTATGAGTGGTAAAATGCATAAATAACAATGAAAAATTAAACCTAATTGTTATACAAGCAATAAGGAAGGTTTTTAGATGTTCAAATGATGTGTCCCTTGTTGAAAAACTATTGTTTCAGTCCTCACTAAGGATTCATTTGCCCAATGGAGAATGTGTCCCTATTAGGGTTCTAGAAAATTAATTTCGGGATCCTATTCTTCAATGTCTATACTTCTAGATCCCAGGTGCTCAGCTCTTGAAAGTTGGAAATAATTTATGTAGCTTATTTTTTTGTGATCTTGCAAGTAAGATGACAAATTTAACAACTTTGAAATCTTGACAGCTTTTACAACTTTTATTCTCCACTTGATCTTCAATCTAAAACTGAGACAATCACAGGTCAAGAGAAAAGAAAAATTGTTCTATTAGGGAATAGGTTTTTGCCTTGGTCAAACCCCATTTTGGTAATTAAACATTATAATGAAATAATGCATAAAGAAATATGAATCCACAACAATGTGTAACTACTCACCAATTCTCAATTGAACCTTGAAGTACAAATCAACAATCTTGCATGAAGTGGCCTCAATGGATATAGATCTTGATCATGAACTTTGATATAAAACAATGCTTGAATAGGATCTCTAAGGCTACATCAAAATATTAGCTCAACAACATGCATGATGCATTATGCCTTTGACATGATATGACCTTTGATTGCTACAATAAAACTTCAATAATATGCTCTTGAATTCCTTTCAAATGCTCTTGAAATTCTCTTGTGAAATTCTCTTGATTGCTTGAAATTCTTAGATGTTGCTTCTAGGATGAAACTATGTAAAATAACATTATATTTATACTTATCTTAATATTTAATCCTGAAATTCAAATAACACAAGTTGACATCAAATCTAGGATTTAAAATCATTAAAATTCAGCCAAGAATAAGTATAAAAAGGGGTGTCCTAAGTTAAGGAGGACCCATTCACCATAGGGTGAATGGTTCCTAGCACACTGAACTATTACAAGTTTCATG
>VDFB02281492.1:365629718-365685609 GCA_007258455.2 Sequoia sempervirens
AGTCCTTTTAGGTTTGTCAAAATAAAATCATGATGCAATCTTTGGTCATCAAGACAAAGTCATTGGTCATGTCGAACTACGAGGCCTCTGAGTGTATGACGTAGGCAAGGCCATCTATTGATGAGCCCCCGAGGCTGCACTAGGTCAGTCCATTAGGGTTCATGGCATCACATTGGCACAGATGTCAAAAAGTCTTCAAGACAACACTAATCTTTCCCAAACGAATGACTCTCATCAAGCAAATTTTGGCAATCATTTATCACAACATGACAAAACTCATCAGCACATATTATTATGACAATAGCGACATCTAGTCAAACACAAGTCAAACTCGGTCAAAGCAAGTCAAATCATGATAACCTGTCAAACTGTCAAATTTCGGTTAATCTTCATATGTGTCCTTCTGAACGATAACCTCTGTCATCTATGCCTTAGGATGGGTCTTTCCTAGGCATCGTCATTGTCATTCGACATTTTGAGTGATCCTCTTGACATCTAAAGATCACTCTTCATGACATCAGTATTCTTCAGATGTGTCCTTCTGAAGAACCAACTCTGTCATCTATGCCTTAGGATGTGTCCTTCCTAGGCATTGTCATCATTTTGAGGGACCCCTTATGACTATTAGGGATCAAATCCTCTCGACATTAGCATTATTCAAGATGTGTCCTTCCTGAATTCACCAATTCTTGACATTTTTCAAGATCATCAAAACTTTAAACATTTCAACATCTCAACATTATTAAACCAGCCATCTTGACATTAGAACAATGGATATACAGACGCACTTGGAAAACACTTGACAATTGTCTTTTGGTTTTTATCATGTTATTAGTTTTTCAGCGAGATCCCACTAAGCAGGATTTAGAGAAGTAGCGATGTATCATGACGATTGACACGCATGACTACTAGTCTTTTAGCAAGGTCTTGATTCAGGGATTTAGAAAAACAATGACATATCATGGTAAGGGCTCTATTTTTGTATTTTGGAAATCATGCCACTAGTTTCTCAAGGATGTCCTGGAAATAAGATTTAGAGAAGCAACGATGTTTCATGATTTGTCATCTTTTTCTGCTTGTGGTTGACTATGACAAAAAGACTGGGGCAGTCATGCTCTTAGTATGAGTCATGATCATCCTTGTCTATGACTATTTGTCTTACGTAATGGTACGACCTTGCACACCTTGATCTATGTCATATCCTGGTGTTTGTTGGCCATTACAACAGTCTGCCCAATGATGATTAAGAGCAATAAATATTAAAAGTCCTACAGTAAAGCATTGAAGGATTTGGTCTAGGAATTAACATGCATCTCCGTCAATCTCATGTCTTCTCCTCTTTGGTCTGATCATCTTCTCTCATCAGTCTTGTCACCTTTTCTCATCCATCTCATGATGATATCTTGTGACATCCAAAAACATAAATGCATACATGATCATATAAACATTGCATTAGGTTCATACATACATCATCCATGGCATTAAATCATATACATAATTGCAAACATTGCATCTTTTACTAAATAAATTATGCACATCATTAACATAATCATATAAATAAGCGTTGCATCATCATGGCATCAAAATCACAAATAAGCATCATAAGACATCATGCATATCATAAAGCATTAAATAAAAGAACATCACATAACACATGTAGGCCGCATCAAAACTGCATCATCATATAAATACCATCTCAAAAATGTACAATGTCACAAGATAGAGTCAACGGAAATATCCCAAAAATGGAGCTCGCAGGCTCAATAATCTATACATAGTGTGTCATAACAACAAAATGCGCTTAGGGTAGGCTCTCATCATCCCCTCATGGCAAAGAGTGTGGAGGTAGAAGCTCTGTCACTGGCACTGAAACAATAGGCGGTCCTATAGTGGCCTCTATCTGTGATACCAGTGGAACTGAGAATGAAGGTGTCATCTCCACGGTAACAAACATCTGTGATGTTACTGCTGCCGAACTCTGGGACGTAGACAGATCTATCACTGGCAGCTGTCCCTATACTGACCTCTATACTAAACAAGTCGACCCATGGCTGTGACTCGATGTGTGCCGACGTGAGTGATGAGACCTATGCCCAGATGTGTGCCCTGTCGAGGTAGACCCTTCGACACTAGTATGGCTCCTACTGCCACTGCCACTGCTTGATCTGTGTCCGCTACCTATCCTCATCTGTGACCAAGACAAAGTAGGATCCCGTTGCTCTGGTGGCACTGCCTGCTCGTATAGTGCCCTATACTACCCCAATCTCATGCTCACTCTGGCCAACTCACGGGCCATGTCCCCTACAGGCCCTATGCATAAAGCTACAAACTTTGTGCACCACTGAGTTGAGTCCTACTGGCAGATGACTGCCTGATCTCACTCTACCTAGACTACCTCTAGCTCTGCCTATAGTTCCCTGACCTGTGTTGTGCTCTCATCTAGTCTCTGCTATAAATCAGCCACCCTCTGATCTGTTGTGGCATCCTAGGGCAACCCTAAGGAGGATGGTATCTCCTCCTCTCCCTCCACCATCCGCCATTGGAGGAGTCTCTCGGCATCATCCATAGCATCGTCCTCCTCATCGTCATCATCAGCCACATCCTCTACCACCTCCGCCTCCTCCTCCACCTCCTCCTCCTATCCTCCCACCCCCACATCCACCTCCTCCTCCTATCCTCCCACACCCACCTCTGTCTCCTCCTCCTGTCCTCCCACCCCCACATCCACCTCCTCCCCCTATTCTCCCACACCCACCTCCACCTCCTCCTCCTGTCCCCCCACCGCTGCCTCCTCCTCCCATCTCTCCTCACCCTCTCTCTCTTGTCTGGGCTGCTCCTCTCTCTCCCCCTCCTTGCCAACCTTGGGGATAGCATCTAATGCTACCCTCGCCACACACTGCTGCACCTTTCGACCCTGTCTCTAACCGTCTCATCTCTGCCTCTAGCCGTCTCCACCATCATCTCCCCCTGCCTCTGTCTCCGCCATCATCTCCTCCCCTGCCTCTATCTCTGCCTCCATCTCTCCCCCTGCCTTCACCCCTGCCTCCATCCCTACCCCGGCCTCTGCCTCTGTCCCCGCCTCTACCTCCACGTCTGACCCTCGGCATGCGAGGTATCACTGGCTACTTGTCCACTGGTGCTGGCCCATTAGGATTTGTCAATGGCACTAGTCTATGTGCTTGCCACCATAGATCATAATCTACTATGGTCCCCAGATCAGCTGCTCCTCCTCTCCATCCCCATGCCTGGACACCTAGCCCATCAATCTGCTGCTTGGTGAATGCTACTGGGATGGCTGGTCCCCAGGTGTACTCTCTAGAAGACTGGGAATACTCGACTACCCCTGCAGGTACACCCTACTGCTCTCTGAACTGCCTTAGAGAACGTTGTGGTAGGTACATCTCGATGATCAGCGATGTCTGCACTATCCTACCAATCAGGTACCTGTACTGTCTGCAAAAGCTAAGGTGCTCGTCCTCATCATCCCATGCCTCACAGTCTCTGTACAACCTCTAGATAAAGTTCACCATGGTGTCAATCCTGTGCTGCCACCAACCGATCTATCCGTGTCTACTGTAATGCACCTGTGTAGTAATAGGCATAGGGCATCCCCTCAACCAACTATGGTCTCTCAATGGGAGGACGAAATATAGCAATATGCTCCCACGCCTAGATCATCATTAGTGTAGTCCTGTAGGAGATGCTCTCTCCTCTCCTGTAAGCAACATCATGTAACTGATGGTAAAGTGTCCCTAGCAAACAAGGACCCCAAGTATAAACAGTCCTATCACACCTCGTGCCAACCAAGACGTTACCCCAACCAATAGGAAATCCATGTCCCTGGTGGTCAGGAATTAGGATCTCCCCAATCATAGTTGCAAGGAATGCATTAAAGCGACCATAGTGCTCGGCCATGAACTCCCATCTAATCTCGTATCCCTGGATGCCCAGTCCTGCACCCTGATCTCGATAGTATGCTCGGAAGGTCTGCTCTCCATGACGAGGGTCCTAAATGATCTGCTCCCCTCAGATCGGCACTTGAAGAATCTGATAGACATCCTCCAAGGTAATCGTGGCCTCACCTATTGGTAGGTGGAACGAACAAGTCTCTAAATGCCACCACTCGCACAATGCAGTCAGTAAAGCCCTATTCGCCTGAATGGTGGGCATATAAGCAGCATAGAATAGTCCTAGACGCATCAATCATTGCCACTCTCGCGGGCCCAACTGATCGGCAAACTGAAATGTGGTCAGTCTGCTCTCTCTCGTATAGATAGAGGTAAGTTGCCTCTACAAAAAGACGAACAATATATCAGTATTTTTTTGGACAACTATCAGCATCATCAAAAGCATTAAGGATTTCATAAGTATCACAACTAGTCTCGATCAAAGAAAAAATCAAATGCGTTGCATTGAAGCAGTTGCATCACAAATACTCAATTACATCTCTAAAATCCTCAAATGCATCGCAAAATGACAGTTGCGTCGCTTGATTGCCCAAATGCGTTGCATTATACCAATTGCATCACAAATTCAGATAGTTGCGACTCAAAAAAGTGAATGCGTCACTTAAATCTTCAGTTGCAGCACAATATGACAATTGCAACATTCAGGCATTCAGTTGCAACTCGATAAGTCAAATGCGTCGTAGAATTTGTCAAATACGGTGCAACCCACAGCTCTACCCTAGTTTTTCTTTGCACTTGTGTTGTGATGCATCAAATGCATTGAACGCATAGACGATTGCAGCTTATGTGAACGCAGTTGCGTCGTGGTGCAGTTGTTATCTACCCTAGAAACTTAAATTTGACACGCAAAATGATAAAATGACAAAGTGAGTTAAGGGTACATACCGCTGGCTTTGAGCCCTCTGGCCGCTTGAATGTCTGCACGATCTCCCCACGATGCTCTGACACTGGAACCACCATCCTCTTTGCTGTGCTTTTCGCTCTGAGCTCTCGAAATTTGCAAGGTAAATAGTAAAAGTAAATTGACTTTTACCCCTTTATCAACCTATTTATAAGGTCAAAATGACATTTTCTCAGGAGGGTTAATATTGGAAGGTCATTTGACAAAGTTTGACCACCTCGTTGGACACCTTAAACATGTCAGAATTCAAAACCGACGGTGCCATTATTTTTCTGGTCATTAAATTCATTTATCGGGACGCTTTACAAATTTTTCTATCGCCAATCCAAAATTTGAAAAATTTCCCGAGGGGGCAATGATACTTCATACCTTTACTGGGGCATATCTCTGACTTGTTTTCTTTGTCACAACACGACAAGCAACGTTATGACAAAGAGGGGCAAAATGTAGACACCTAAAAATGACCTAGGCCTGCAAGCATCATTTTTACCACTTTCGTCCTAGCATAATTAAGACATTTAATTATGTCCTTGGTCCACATTCGACTATTGATTAAATAATTCATAATTATTTAATTAATTCATGTCCTTTTATTCTTCATGATTATTAAATAAATAAATTTCATTTATTTATTAAATATATCATTAATGTCTAAGTCTTCCTTAATTAAATAAATTTAATTTATTTAATTTCCTTTCTTCATTAATTCTTCCTGATTATTAAATAAATGAATTTCATTTATTTATTTGATATGTCACTAATTGTCACAATTAAATAAATTTATTAATTTATTTAATTATTCAGTCTTATCTTCCAAATTAAATAATTATTTTTAATTATTTAATTACTAATTTCACTTTTCTCTCATTTTAAATAAATGAAAATATTTAAAATGATTTCATTTTATTTACTTTCACTTTTTTTAGTAAATAATCTGAAAAAGATTATTTCTTGTCACACAAAATCATCATTTTGAATTAATTAAATTCAAAAAGATATTATTCTTCCAAAAATCAAGTAATCGAGCAGATTCTTGATTTTTCAAATCTGATCTTCAGTCCAAATCTTATCTTCTTGATTTTTCGAATCTCACAAATCAGGCAATCTTATCTTCTTGATTTTTTGAAAATCTTTATTTCTTTAATTAATTTCCTCATTTATTCTCCACCGTCGATCCGATTATCTGAGATATTATCTTGACCATTCGATTAATGAATTTTCCCTAACCCTAATTAGGGATTCTCAGATTTAATCCGGACCTCTCATTCTAGGTCTTTCTTAGAATTCAATCTCATCCGTCCACTCAAAATTGTTTTTTCTATAAAAGACAATTTTGCTCATAATTTCGGGATCCCTGACAACTTCATTTTCAATATAGGCATTATAGTCATTTGGCATTAGTAGTTGTTATTTCATTTTTAAGCATATTGTCATAGACATGGGCATAATTATATGAATCCTTCAACATTTGCATAGGACTTGGACATTATCATAGGTTGCTCATTTGAAATCTGAGGGCCTCATTCGTTTGCTGTAAACTAGAAGGTGTAACAAAGGTGAACCATGGAAGATGAAGATTTCTGGTAACATTGTTCCTTTTATTTTCATGTTTATTTCCTTTGTGCTTTGTTATTTCATTGGATTTTGATGTTTACTATTTAATAAGCTAACAATCTAATTTTCCATTAATACACTTCCTCTTTGTCTTGGGTATATTATCTTCAATCTCTTACACAACAAGTGCCAAACTAGGAGAAGAACCAAGTTCAACACTCTTATAAGGAGATTTTTCATTTAACCTCGTAGAAGGGGAAAATAATGTATTCAATTTGTTATGCACTTGTTCATAAATTTTTGCAATGTCAATTTCATCATCTAGATTAATCATAATAGGAGGGTCAATGATAATATATCTTGAAGGTTCTAATTTATGTTGTGGTGAGGGTATATATTCCTCATGCATTGCTTCAAGTATGTTTCGATTTTGATTTTCTATGTTGCTCTTTTATTCTTGACTTTGTAATGTATGAGCAATAAGACGATGTCTATTCCTGCACTCTCTAGCATTTTAGTTTCATTTCAATATATTATCAATTTTGTGCTTGTGTAGGAGCAGGTTTATCAACCATAGGTTTCTTTTCTTCCTTTAGGGGAAGAATGGAAGGAACCACAAGAGGTTTCTCAACTACTTTCTCTTTATATTTGTAAACTTGATTAAGTTTAGGAGGCACAAGAGGATTGTTTTGGTTTTCTTTTGGTCTTTTGTAAAAAATTGCAGGAGGTTTTGTTATAGGTTGCTCTTGGATTTTTGGAATGTGTTTTGGTTCAATCATTGTTTCATCAAGGATACATGGCCAATCATGGGTTGAGGCATATTTCTAAGGGATAATTATACATTACGCTTTTCCTTGAGATTTTGATATGATTTGAGAAATTAGTCTTCTCGAGGTCTAATAGGTTCAATAGGCTCAGGCCAAAAGAAATCCAATTTAAAGTTCCCTTAGGAAGACACATGATTAAACCCACTATGTTGCATAGTAAAGATAGCATTTCCAAAGGGAAATTTTAAACATTTATGCACAACCAAGGGTACGAAATCCATGGAGTGAAGCCATGGGTAGCCTAACTTCACATGAAATTGGTCTAACTATGGGATGATGGTTAATGAGACATTTAATGTTTTCGATTCAACATTTCAAGGGAGATATATCAAGCCAATCATAGGAAAAGAAAAAACTATTATGCATCTTGATCCATGCTTTTGATTTATCATATGTATCTTGATAGAGTTCATGCATAAATAGGAATTATTTGCTGATAACATTCTCTCCACAGACGAGATCAATTGATATCCCATTAGTGGGCTTGTTATTGATTCTTCTAGCTATGTAAAGAGGACCATCAAGTGCATGTTTTAAGTATTTATTTTTGTGAGAAAGCAACATCAAGAGACATTTTGGTTGAGCCCTTACGAGGTCTAGCTACAATAAATGCTACTAGTTCACCTATATTTTCATCGTTTATGTTTTTATCATATGTGCCAACATTCATCACATCATTCTTTGTTTCACTAGCTTTGAAAAATGAAATAGTGTGCTTTTCCATGGGATTTGTAAATATTTGTAAATTTTGGCTAGGGGCAACTACGATCTTATTTCCTTGGTCATCTACACCTCCAATTTGTAGATGATTAGAATTGATAAGCTCTTGCACAAGATATTTAAGATGCCTAAAATATTTCATACCATTTCCATTTTGTTGGTCATAATGGCAATAAGAGTTTCATTGAAAGCCTATGGGAAATGGTAGATTAGGATCATGCTCTTTAACAGGAGGTAAGGAAAGCATATTCTTTTTAATGAGCTGCAACATGATATTATGAAGGGTATAGGGTAGGGTGGTGAAATTTGTATTCCTATCCCCAAAGAAAAATGAGTTTGTTGTCTTTATAGCAGGAACATGGTTATTAGTTTGTTGACATGGTTGAGGGGAGTTAAGTTGTAAAACACCCCTATTTTTCTTCTTGAAAAGTTGGTAATTATTTTGAGGTGGATTCAAACTTTTCAGAATGGCTATGGGGATTTTTTGATTCACGACCATAAGTTGTACTCTGATAATCACAAAGGGCTATCCATAAGTGTGTAAACGAAGGGAATCTAAACATTTTAGGTTTGTTTTAAACTTTTTTTTGTAGGTTGGAAATAAAAATACATTGAAGTTTGACATTAGGAATCTTAAATTTTACATTTGAATAAAGTGTTTGGTATCTTGCTATGAAATTAGTCACTTTCTTGTCATCCTTTTGTTTACATGTCATTAAATCAACTAGGGTCATCTTGGGACACATGTGAACGTGAAAGTGGTTGTAGAAGGCATAGAAAAGCTCATTGAATGAACCGATTGGACTATTTAGTAAGGAAGAGAAACACTCTAAAGGAGTATCCTTCAATGATTTAGGGAATAGTTTAGCCAAAATTTTATCTTCAAAGATGAAATCACTAAATAAAGATGAAAAAGAAGAAGCATGGCTAACATGATCTACTTTCCCACCACATTTATCAAATTGGGGAACTTCTATACCTTGTGGCATTTTTTCTCTCAATATCTCTAGGGACAATAGATTGGTTTTGATGTATTGCGAAGGTTGACCATTGTTTCTCTTACTGAGGGTTGCAACTTGTTGAATGAATGACATGGTTTGCATAAGTTTGTTAATGAAAACATCATTATTATTGTAAGGTGGAGAGGGATAGGGTGGAGTGGTGTATGTATGTAGACGACAAGTGAATTTTAAGTTTGTGAGGGTGGATGGTTGATGAGATATTGTGTTCAAATGCACAAAGCTACAAGGATTTCCTGTGGAAATACCTAGGGAAGTGTTCACATTGCTAGTAGGTTGAGTGGTTGTGGTAGGTTGACTACTAGTGTATGTAGGAATGGAAATGGGTATTATAGAACAAGGAATTGAAGTTTCACCTTAGCTTTGAGTACACCCCAAAGCTTGAGTAGAACTAGTCATGGTAGGGATGGTCTTGTTAACATTAAGCATAGTGGTTGTAGGCATGGAAGTCATGGGAAATGAAGTATGCATAATATGATCCATAGATGATTGATTATCAATACTATTAGGAAGAGAGTTAAAAAACCTAAGATCCACTGTGAATGGTATATCGTGGTAGGAAACGAGCCTCAAACTACATCTAACAGTAGTATTGCTATTAGGACATGAAGTTGTAAAGCTCATACAAGTTTTACAAACTTAATGTGTAAATCCAAAATGGAAAGAGGCATGCAATGCAATGCAAGGTCCTATAATGAAATGCAATTTCCATATTATAAACAAGGTAATTTTTTGATTAGAATATGCAACAATCTAAAAAATGAAATGTTGTAAATGAAATTTTGAATTTAGAAAATGCACTAAATAAAGAAAATTAAGCTAGATCTAATGAAATTAATGAAACAAAAATTAAACAAACTAAAAAATAGATCTAACTATAGCAAACATAAGCACAAAACAAAAGATTTCAATTTCTAGAAATGTAGATTAGCACCTGATCAGGGATTCATTCACCATATGGTGAATGAGTCCTATATTATGGTTTTGAAACTATTTTTTATAGATTTTTAATACTTTTTTGATAATTTTTAGGCTCGCGTCTGCTGTAATAAGTTCCAGGTTCAAATTCTTGTAAATGCAATGTGAAATGCAAGTTGAAACTAATGAACTACAAGACCTAGTTTGATATGCAATTTTATTTTCAATTTTCAAATGCAAGTTGATATGATATAAATGATATGCAAGATGACTGATTTCTTTTATATTTTTGAGATTTAAAAAATGCAAACAATGCAATTCTAAAACCCTATATTAGATGTAAAATTGAATGTAAACTAAGACTCCTTAAATGAGATCTAATTCAATGTAAAGAATGAAAATGAATACAAGATATAATCTAAGATGAAAAGAGACTCAAAAATCAAAAAACTTCAATGTTTGAGAAGTTGGGTTCACCAAAATGAAACATAGAAAAAGAGGGTTCACCCCAAATGGGATTAATCAAATGGAGGAACCTAATTTTTTTGTTGCTAAATGCTTCACTCAATTATGAGTGGTAAAATGCATAAATAACAATGAAAAATTAAACCTAATTGTTATACAAGCAATAAGGAAGGTTTTTAGATGTTGAAATGATGTGTCCCTTGTTGAAAAACTATTGTTTTAGTCCTCACTAAGGATTCATTCGCCCAATGGCGAATGTGTCTCTATTAGGGTTCTAGAAAATTAATTTCGGGATCCTATTCTTCAATGTCTAGACTTCTAGATCCTAGGTGCTCAGCTCTTGAAAGTTGTAAATAATTTATGTAGCTTATTTTTTTGTGATCTTGCAAGTAAGATGACAAATTTAACAACTTTGAAATCTTGACAGCTTTTACAACTTTTATTCTCCACTTGATCTTCAATCTAAAACTGAGACAATCACACATCAAGAGAAAAGAAAAATTGTTCTGTTAGGGAATAGGTTTTTGCCTTGGTCAAACCCCATTTTGGTAATTAAACATTGTAATGAAATAATGCATAAAGAAAGATGAATGCACAACAATGTGTAACTACTCACCAATTCTCAATTGAACCTTGAAGTACAAATCAACAATCTTGCATGAAGTGGCCTCAATGGATATAGATCTTGATCATGAACTTTGATATAAAACAATGCTTGAATAGGATCTCTAAGTCTACATCAAAATATTAGCTCAACAACATGCATGATGCATTACGCCTTTGACATGATATGACCTTTGATTGCTACAATAAAACTTCAATAATATGCTCTTGAATTCCTTTCAAATGCTCTTGAAATGCTCTTGTGAAATTCTCTTGATTGCTTGAAATTCTTAGATGTTGCTTCTAGGATGAAACTATGTAAAATAACATTATATTTATACTTATCTTAATATTTAATCCTGAAATTCAAATAACACAAGTTGACATCAAATCTAGGATTTAAAATCATTAAAATTCAGCCAAGAATAAGTATAAAAAGGGGTGTCCTAAGTTAAGGAGGACCCATTCACCATAGGGTGAATGGTTCCTAGCACACTGAACTATGACAAGTTTCATGGATATAAAATAACATGTAGAAAGGGGGTCCTAGGACCTAGGAAGGACCCAAATCAGCCAAGTGGGGAATGGGTCCTAGGTCAGTAGCCTAGAACTCAAACCTTGCCAAATTAAGTATTATGAGACATTATTAATGAGTTTAAGGATTTATCCTTTAGAAAATGCAATAAATAGGGTTTGGATTTTAATTAAAGGGGCCAATTAAGGAAAAATAAACCTCAATTAACTAATAAAAGAAATAAATTAGTGTGAAAGTGTAAAGATACACTTTACAACACCCTAAATAAGGCATCATTAAGTCCATTTTATTAAAAAGGATCCTAGAATTAATGTGAATGTGTAAAAAACTTTACAACACTAAATCAAGGAAACATTAGGTTCATTTATTGTTAATTATTCACAAATTAAGGAAAAAGGGATACTTTTTTTTGTTACTAAATTTTTCCCCCACTTTAGTGACAATTTTCCCCCATGAAAAACTCACACTAAAGTAGATATTCAAGACACTTATGTATGCAATAATGACAAAGATACACAATCATACCATATCAAAGACCAAGAAAAATAAAGGAAAAACCATTCCAACACAATTTGGAATGCAACTGTTTGTCTGAAATAAGGATCAAACTTCAACAGTGTGTCCAACACAATGTGGACCAGGTCTAGGCTATTTTTCTGTAACATGCAAGCTCACTCTGGGGTAGTGGAACCTTAGGCCTTCCACTAGATGAATATCCTGAGAAGGTATTAAATGAGAGAATCATATTAGCCTCCCATACAATACCGAGGTTATCCTCCTAGCAACTTCGATAAGGCACCACAATGCCAAATTCTTTTGAATGTTTTGTCTATAGGTTTTTGTTTTTTTGTTGTTTTTTCAAGGGGATCTTGCTTCGTGTAAGGTATTATTCTTAGGGAACATCATGCCTAATGTATCCAAGAGGAGACAAGTCAAGAATATCATATTTCCACTTATGGGATGCCTCATTTCACATCATGCCACTAAGGGAAATCGTATGCTTAGAAATATTACATTTTTTGAGTACATCAAACCCAATGACACCACCAAGAAAAGGATGCTTCAAAAGAAAGAAAATAACATGATGAAATATTCAAAATGTCAAAATATGTCATCAATGTATGCCCGCACTTTAAAGTGGTTGCTAATACCATTACTGTGAGCAACCGCTTTACAGTAGACAATGTTTTCTCCTAACATGAGATCTTTCCTTGGAAAACCCTATGTCAAGTCATATTTTTTTGAAATAAAGCTACATCATGAACAAGGAGGGATGGGTTGCCTCCATGAATACATAGGGGATCTATGGATTCAGGGTCAGTATGTCTTTGATACAATGTTTTCATAGAGCTTGAAACTATTATCATTCCCCAAATACTCATAGAACTGGAAGAATGACACAAAGAGAGAAAAAACAAAGAAAAATCTTTTGGGTCAATATGGAATAGATCTAAATGTGTCAACGCCTTATGTCATTCCCAAAAGGAAAATACAAGAAAAAGAAAAGATGAAGGATAATATTTTGGGTCAACATGGAAGAGACCTAAATGTCTCAACACCTTACATCATCCCAAAAAGGAAAACATAGGACAAATGAAAATATAAAGGATAATGTTTTGGGTCAACATGGAAGAGACCTAAATGTCTCAATACCTTGTGTCATCCCCAAAAAGAAAACACAAGAAAAATGAAAATATAAAATGTTTATGACATATAGATGAATGTAGATACATATAGAGGAATACACAAAAAGAGAGAGATACATCAAACCAAACAGCACGAGGGATCACATAAAGAAACATGAAAAAGAAAATAAAGAAAAATACTAGTAGGGAACATGTGAGTCAACCTATAGTAGTTCATCCACATCCTAATCTTGGTCAGTATAAGCGGAAGAGGGAAAACTAGCCAAAGTGACAACAAGTGTCAAACTAGGGGAAGCACCAAGTTCAACACTCTTATTAGGAGATTTTTCATTTAAGCTCATAGAAGAGGAAAATAATGTATTCAATTTTTTATGCCCTTGTTCATCAATTTTTGGAATGCCAATGTCATCATCTAGATTAATCACAACAGGAGGGCCAATGATAATGTCTCTTTAAGGTTATTGTTTATGTTATGGCAAGGGTATAGAGTCCTCATGCATTGCTTCAAGTAAGCTTGGATTTTGATTTTCTATGTTGCTCTTTTCTTCTTGATTTTGTAACATATGAGCAATAGCATGACATCTAAGCCTATGCTCTCTAGCATTTTGGTTTTGTTTCAATCTATTGTCAAATTTTTCTTTGTATAGGAGTGGATTTATCAACCATATGTTTCTTTTATTCCTTTAGGGGAAGAACGAAAGGAACCACATTAGGTTGCTCAACCACTTTCTCTTTATCTTTGTAAACTTGATTAAGTTTAGCAAGCACAATGAGATTGTTTTGGTTGTCTCTTGGTCATTTGTAAGAAATTGCAGGAAGTTTTGTTACAGGTTGCTCTTGGATTTTTGGAAGGGGTTTTGGTTCAATCATTGTTTCATCAAGGATAGCTGGCCCAATCAAGGGTTGAGGCATATTTCTAAGGGATAATTTTTCTTTACACTTTTCCTTGAACTTTTGATATGATTTAAAAAAGAAGTATTCTCGAGGTCTAATAGGTTCAATAGGCTCGGGCCAAAATAAGTCCAATTTAAATTTCCCTTAGGAAGACACATGATTAAACCCACTATGATGCACAATAAAGATATCATTACCAAAGGGAAATTTTAAACATTTATGCACAACCAAGGGCATAAAATCCATGTAGGGAAGCCATGGGTAGCCTAACTTCACAAAAAATTGGTCTGATGATGGGATGATGATGAATGCAAAATTTAATGTTTTTTATCCAACTTTTAAAGGGAGATCTATCAAGCCAATCATAGGACAAGAAAAAACATTATGCATCTTGATCCATGCTTTCAATTTATCATATGTATCTTAATAGAGCTTATGCAAAAATAGGAATTCTTTGCTGATCACATTCTCTCCATAGATGAGATCAATTAATATCCCATTAGTGGGCTTGTTATTGATTCTCTCCATAGATGACATCAATTCATTGCCTATAATATTTTGTACCATTTCCATTTTCTTGGTGGTAATGGCAATGAGAGTTTCAATGAAATCCTACAAGTAATGGTAGATTAGGATCATTCTCTTTAACAAGAGGTAAGGAAAGAATATTCTTTTCAATGAGCTACAACATGATATTATGAAGGGTATCAGGTAGGGGTGAAATTTCTATTCCTATCCCTAAAGAAAAATGAATTCATTGTCTTTATAGCAGCAACATGGTTATGAGTTGGTTGACTTGGTTGAGGGGAGTTATGTTAAAAAGCCTCTATTTTTCTTCTTGAAAGGTTGGTAATTATTTTGAGCTCATGATTTAGACATTTTAGAATGTCTACGGGGATGTTTTGCTTCACAAAAATAAGTTGTATTCTGATAATCACAAAGGGTTGTACATAACTATGTAAAGAATGTGAATCTAAACATTTCAAGTTTGTTTTGGAGTTTTTTTTCTAGGTTGTCTATAAATATTCATTGAAGGTCAACATCAAGAATATTAATGTTTATTTGTGAATAAAGTTTTTGGAATCTTGCAATGAAATCAATCACTTTCTCATCATCCTTTTATTTGGATGTCATTAAATCAGCTAGGGTAATCTTGGGACCCATGTGAATGTGGAAGTGGTTGTAGAAGGCATCAACAAGCTCATTGAATGAATTGATTGAACTATTTAGTAAGGAAGAGAACCAATCTAAAGCAGTATCCTTCAATGATCTGGGGAATACTTTAGGCAAAATTTTATCTTCAAAGATGAAAACACTACATAAATATGTAAAAGTGGAAACACGGCTAATAGGATCTCATTTCCTACCATAATTCTTAAATCGGTGAACTTATATACATTGTGGCATTTGTGTTCTCAATATCTCCAAGGATAAAAGATTGGTTTTGATGTATTGCGAAGGTTGACCATTGTTGGTTTGACTAAGGGTTGCAACTTGTTGTTGAACATATGACATGGTTTGCATAAGTGTGTTAAGAATATCATCATTGTTATTGTAACCTATGGAGGGGAATAAGGTGGAGTGGTGTATGTATGTAAAGGGAAAGTGAATTGTAAGTTTGTGAGGGTAGATTGTTGAGAAGATATTGTTTTAAAATGCACAAAGCTACAAGGATTCCCTATGGAAATACCTAAGGCAATGTTCACATTGCTAGTAGGTTGAGTGGTTTTCATAGGTTAAACTTACTAGTGTATGTAGGAAAGGAAATGGGTATTGTAGAAGGAGGAATTGAAGTTCCACCTTAGCTTTGAGTACACCCCAAAGCTTGAGTAGAACTAGTCATGGTAGGGATGGTGTTGTTAACATTAATAACTTTGGTTGTAGGCATGGAATTCATGGGAAATGAAGTATGCATACTATGATCCATAAAGGGTTGATTATCAATACTATTACGAAGAGAGCTAGAAAACCCAAGATCCACAAAGAATGATTTATCACGAAATGACATGAGCCTTGAACTACGTCTAACAATAGTATTACTAATAGGACACCAAGTTGTAAAAATCATACAAGTTTTACAATATTAATGTGCAAACCCAAAATGGAAAGAGGATTACAATGCAATGCAAGGTCCTAGAATGAAATGCAATTTCTAGATTATAAATAAGTTAATTTAATGATTACTATACAACAATCTGAAAATGAAAATTTGCAAATGCAATTTTTAATTTAGACAATGCACTAAATGAATAAAATTAAGATAGATCTACTGAAATGAATGTAACAAAAATTAAAGAAATTGAAATAGAGATCTGGCAGTAGCAAAAAAAATCATTGAACAAAAGATTTCAATTTATAGAAATGTAGATAAGCACCTAATTAGGGACTTAGTAGCCATAGGTTGAATGGGTCCTACATTAGGGTTTTGAAACTAATTTTTATAGATTTTTAATATTTTTCTAATGATTTTCAGGTTTAGGTATGTTGTAGTAAGTTTCAAGTTCAAATTTCTATAAACTTGAATGCAAACTAAGACACCTTAAATGATATAAAATTCAAGGAAAATAATGCAAATGAATACAATATCTAATCTAGGATGAAAAGAGACTCCAAAATTAGAAAAATACAATGTTCAAGAAGTCAGGTTCACCAAAATGAAATATAGAATAAGAGGGTTCAACCCAAATAGGATTAATCAAATGAAGGAACCCAAATTTTTTGTTGCTATGTTTCACTGAATTATGAGAGGTAAAATTCATAAATAACAATCAGAAATCAAACCTAATTGTTATAATACAAATAAGGAAGGTTTTCAAATGTTGAAATGATGTGTACCTTGTTGTTTCAGTTATCACTGAGGACTCATTCACCTAATGGTGAATGGGTCCTCATTAGGGTTCTAAAAAAATAGTTTTGGGATCCTATACTTCAATGTATGCACTCCCAGAGCCTAGGTGCTCAACTCTCGAAAGTCAGAAATAATTTCTATAGCTTAGTTTCCGTGATCTTGCAAGTAAGATGACAACTTTTACAACATTTCAATCTTGACAACTTTTGCAACTTTTATTCTCCACTTGATCTTCAATCTAAAACTAGAAATCACACATCAAGAGAAAATAAAAACCATTATTTTGTTAGGGAATAATAGTTCACCTTGGTAAAACCCCATTTTGGTAAATAAACCTTGTAATCAAATAATGCATAAAGGAAAGATGAATACACAACAATGTGTAACAACTCACTAATCCTCAATTGAACCATGTAGTACAAATCAACAATCTTGGATGAAGTGGCCTCAATGGTTATAGATCTTGATCATGAAATTTGATATAAACCAATTCTTCAATAGGATCTCCAATGCTACATCAACATATTAGCTCAACAACATTCATGATGCACTATGCCTTTGACATGATGATATGACCTCTGATTGCTGAAATAAAAATTCAATAATCTTCTCCTAAATGCCTATGAAATGCTCTTGTGAAGTGTTGTTTATTGGTTGAAAGTCTTAGATGTTGCTTCTAGGATGAAACTATGTAAAACAACCATATATTTATACTTATCTTAAGATTTAATCTTGAAATTCAAATAACACAAGATGAAATCAAATCTAGGATTTAAAATCATTAAAATTTTGCCAAGAATAAGTTTAAAAGGAGGTCTATTAACTTAAGGAGGACCCATTTTCCATAGGGAGAATGGGTCCTAGCACACTCAACTAGGAAAAGTTTTGGGGACATGAAATAACATGTAAAAAGGGGGTTCTAGAACCTAGGAAGGACCCATTATCTAAGTGGCGAATGGGTCCCAGGTCCCTACCCTAGGAATCAAACCTTGCAAAAATTTTTTTTTATGAAACATTATTAATGAGTCAGGATTTATCCCTTGAAAAATTCAATAAATAAGGCTTGGATTTGAATTTAAGGGGCCAATTAAGGAAAATTAAACCTCAATTAATTACTAAAAGCCCTAGATTTGTGTGAATGTGTAAAGATACACTTTACAACACCCTAAATAAGGCATCATTAAGTCCATTTTATTAAAAAGGGTCCTAGAATTAATGTGAATGTGTAAAACACATTACAACACTAAATCAAGGCAACATTAGGTTCATTTATTGTTAATTATTCAGAAATTAAGGAAAAGGGATACTTTTTTTGTTACAACATTTTTCCCCCACTTTAGTGAGAGTTTTAACCCATGATAAACTCACACTAAAGTAGACATTCAAGACACTTATGTATCTATCAATGATAAAGATACACAATAATACCCTATCAAAGACCAAGAAAAATAAAGGAAAATATAGGATCAAGCATAAATCTTTCCACCACAATGTGGAATGCAATTGTTTTTCTAAAACAAGGATCAAGCTTCAACTATCTATCAAACATAATGTGGATCAAGTCTAGGTTGTTTGTCTGTAACATGCATGCTCACTCTAGGGTAGTGGATCCTTAGGTCATCCACTAGGTGAGTATCCTGAAAAGGTGGCAAATAAGAGAATCATATTAGCCTCCCATACCATACCAAAGTTATTCTCCTAACAAATTCGATAAGGCACCACAATGCTAAATACTTTTGAATGTTATGTCTATAGGTTTTTTTTTTTGTTGGTTTTTCATGGGGATCTTGCTTCACATAAGGTATTATTCTTTAGGAACATCATGCCTAATGTCTCCAAGAGAGGACAAGTCAAGAATATCAAATTGCCACTTATGGGATGCCTCATTTCACATCATGCCATTAAGGGAAATCGTAAGCATAGAAATATTACATTCTTGGAAAACATTAAACCAAATGACACCATCATGAAAATGATGCTTCAAAAGAAATAAAATCACACCATTAAATATGAAAAATGTTGAAATATGTCATTGATGTATGTCTCCACTTTAAAGTGGTTGCTAACACCATTATTGTGAGCAACTGCTTTAAATTAGCCAATTTTTTCTCCTAAGACATGAGATATTTCCTTGGAAAACCCTATGCCAGGTCATATTTTTTTGAAATAAAGCTACAACATTAACAAGGAGGAATGGGTTTCCCCTAAGAATACATAGGAGATCTATGGATTTGAGGTTAGAATTTCTTTTCTAAAATTTCTTCACAGAGCTTGAAACTATTATCATTCTCCAAATACTCATAGAACTAGAAGAATGATAGAAAGAGAACAAAAACAAAGAAAAAACCTTTTAGGTCAACATGGAATAGACCTAAATGTCTCAATGCCTTGTGTCATCCCCAAAAGGAAAACACAAGACAAAGAAAAGATAAAGGATAATATTTTGGGTCAACATGGAAGAGACCTAAATGTCTCAACACCTTGTGTCATCCCCCAAAGGAAAACACAAGATAAAGAAAAGTTAAAAGATAATTTTTTGGGTTAGCATGGAAGAGACCTAAATGTCTAAATTCCTTGCATCATCCCCGAAAGGAAAACAAAAGAAAAATGAAAAGATAAAGGATAATCTTTTAGGTCAACTTGAAAGAGACCTAAATGTCTCAATGCATTGTGTCATCCCCAAAAGAAAAACACAAGAAAAATGAAAACATAAAATGTTTATGAAATATAGAATAAAATAGATACATATAGATGAATGAATAAAAAGAGAGAAATACATTAAAAAAAATAGCATGAGGGATCACATCAAGTAACATGAAAAATAAAATAAAGCAAAAGACTAGTAAGGCACATGTGAGTCTACCAATAGTAGGTCATCTGCATCCCAATCTTGGCTTGTATAAGAAGGTGGATAACTAGCCAAATGGACAAAAACAAGTTTCAAACTAGGGGAACCACCAAGTTCAACACGCATATTAGGAGATTTGTCATTTAAGTTCATAGAAGAGGAAAACAATGTATTCAACTGATTATACAATTGTTCATCAATTTTTGCAATGTCCATGTCATCATCTACATTAATCACAGTAAGAGGGCAAATGATAATGTCTTGAAGGTTCTTGTTTATGTTGTGGTGAGGGTATAGAGTCCTCATGCATTGCTTCAAGTGATTTTGGATTTCTATTTTCTATGTTTCTCTTTTCTTCTTGATTTTCTAACATGTGAGTGATAACACTATGTCTATGCCTACACTCTCTAGAATTTCAGTTTCTTTTCAATATATTGTCAATTTGCGTTTGTGTTGGAGTGGGTTTACCAACCATAGATTTTATTTCTTCCTTTAAGGGAAGAACAGGAGGAAGCAAAGGAGGTTGCTCAACCACTTTCTCTTTAGCTTTGTAAACTTGATTACTTTTAAGAGACACAATAAGATTGTTTTGGTAATCTCTTTGTCTTTTGTAAGAAATTATAGGAGGTTTATTTATAGTTTACTCTTAGATTTTTGGAAGGAGTTTTGGTATAATCATTGTTTCATCAAGGATATGTGGCCCAATCAGGGGTTGAGGAATATTTCTAAGGGATAATTATTCTTTATGCTTTGCCTTGAAATTTTGATATGATTTGAAAAGAAGCATTCTCGAGGTCTAATAGGTTCAATAGGCATGAGCCAAAATAAATAAAATTTAAAGTTCCTTCAAGAAGACACGGGATTAAACCCACTATGATGAAGAGTAAAGATATCATTTCCAAAGGGACATTTTAAAGATTCATGCACAATTGAGTTTATGCACGAATAGGAATGATTTTCTAATCATATTCTCTCCATAGAAGGGATCAATTAATATCCCATTACTGGGCTTGTTATTGATTCTTCCAACTGTGTAAAGAGGACCATCGGGTGCATGCTTTAAGTATGTATTTTTGTGAGAAAGCAGTATTAAGAGGAATTTTGGTTGAGCCCTTATGAGGTCTAGGTTCAATAAATGCTACTAGTTCATATATATTTTCATCCTAAGTTTTCATCATATGTGCCAAAATTCATCGCATCATTATTTGTTTCAGTAGCTTTAACAAATGAAACACTATACTTCGGCATGGGATTTGTATATATTTGTAAATTATGGTTATGGGGAGATATGGAATTATTTCCTTTATCATTCAAACCTCCAATTTGTAAATGATTACAATCAAGAAGGTCTTTCACAAGATGTTTAAGACACCTACAATATTTTGTACTATTTCTATTTTTTCGGTGTTAATAGCAATAAGAGTTTTGTCAAAAGACTGTGGGAAATGGTAGATTAGGATCATGTTCTTTAACAGGAGGTAAGGAAAGCATATTATTTTCAATTAGCTACAACATGATATTAGTAAGGGTATCTGGTAGGGGGGTGAAATTTCTATTCCTATCCCCAAAGAAAAAATAATTTGTTGTTTTTATAGAAGCCACATCATTATCAATTTGTTGACTTGGCTGAGGGGAGTTAATTTCTAAAAATCCCCTATTTTTCTTAGTGAAAGGTTGGTAATTATTTTGAGTTGTTGCTTTAGAATTTTTAGAATGACTATGGGGATATTTTTCTTCACTACCATAAGTCGTATTCTGATAATCACAAAGGTTTGTACATAAATATGTAAAGGATGGGAATCTCAACATTTCAAGTTTTTTTTGTAGGTTGGCAAGAAACATTCATTTAAGCTTTGCATCAAGAATCTTAATTTTTACTTGTGAATAAAGTGTTTTGTATCTTACTATAAAATTACACTTTCTCATCATCCTTTTGTTTACATGTTATTAAATCAACTAGGGCCATCTTGGGACCCATGTGAATGTGGAAGTGGTTGTAGAGGGAATCAACAAGCTCATTGAATGAATCGATTGAACTATTTGGTAAGGAAGAGAACCACTCTAAAGTAGTATCCTTTAATGATATAGGGAATAGTTTAGCCAAAATTTTATCTTTAAATATGAAATCACTAAATAAAGATGTAAAATTGGAAACATGGCTAACAAGATCTCCTTTCCCACTATATTTCTCAAATTGTGGAACTTCTATACCTTGTGGAATTTGTGCTCTCAATATCTCTAGGGATAACAAATTGGTTTTAATGTATTATGAAGGTTGACCATTGTTTTGATTGAGGGTTGCAACTTGTTGAATGGATGACATGTTTTGCATTAGTGTGTTAAGGGTAGAATCATTGTTATTGTAACCTATGGAGGAAAATAAGGTGGAGTGGTGTATCTATGTAGAGGGAAAGTGAATTATAAGTTTGTGAGGGTGGATGGTTGAGGAGATATTGTGTTCAAATGCACAAAGTTACATGGATTTCCTGTGTAAATACATAAGTGTTAACATTTCTAGTAGGTTGAGTGGTTGTGGTAGCTTGAACTTACTAGTGTATGTAGGAATGGAAATGGGTATTGTAGGAGGAGTTAAAGTTCCACCTTAGCTTTGAGTACACCCCAAAGCTAGAGTAGAACTAGTAATGGTAGGGATGGTCTTGTTAACATTAAACACACTAGTTGTAGGCATGGAAGTCATGGGAAATGAAGTATTCATACTATAATCCATAGAGGGTTGATTATCAATACTATTAAGAAGAGAGCTAGAAAACTAAATATCAATGAGGAATGGTATATCACAAGATGACATTAGCCTCAAACTACATCTAACAATAGTTTTGCTAATAGGACACCAAGTTGTAAAGTTCATACAAGTTTTACAAAATTAATGTGAAAACCCAAAATGGAAAGAGGCTTACAATGCAATGCAAGGCCTAGAAAGAAATGCAATTTCTAGATTATAAACACGGTAATTTTCTTATTACACTATGCAACAATCTGAAAATGAAATGTTGTAAATGTAATTTTTAATTTAGAAAATGTTCTAAATGAAGAAAATTAAGCAAGACCTAATGAAATGAATGAAACAAAAATTAAACAAATTGAAATAGAGATCTGATAGGACAAACAAAGCACATAACACAATATTTCAATTTCTAGAAATGTAGGTCTGCACTTGATGAGGGACTCATTCACCATAGGGAGAATGGGTCATAGATTAGGGTTTTGAATCTATTTTTTACAAATTTTTATGTTTTTTCTGATGATTTTCAGGTTTAGGTCTGTTGTAGTAAGTTTTAGGTTCAAATTTCTATAAATATAATGTGAAATGCAAGCTGAAAATGATGAATTACAAGACCTAGTTTGATATGAAATTTTGTTTTCAATTTTCAAATGCAATTTGATATGATATAAATGATATGAAAGATGACTTGTTTTTTTGTATTTTTCAGATTTAAAAAATTCAAAGAATGCAATTCTAAACTCCTATATGAGATGTAAACTTGAATGAAAACTAAGACACCTTCAATGAGATCTAATTCAATCCTAAGAATGCAAATGAATACAAGATCTAATATAAGATGAAAAGAGACTCCAAAATTAGAAAACTACAATGTTTAAGAAGTTCGATTCACCAAAATGAAACATAGAAAAAGAGGGTTCACCCCAAATGGGATTAATCAAATGGGGGAACCCAATTTTTTTTTTGCTATATGTTTCACTCAATTATGAGAGGTAAAATGCATAAATAACAATAAAAAATCAAACCTAACTATTATAACAATAGTAAGGAAGGTTTTTAGATGTTGAAATGATTTGTACCTTATTGAAAAAGTATTTTTTCAGGCCTCATTGAGGACTCATTCGATCAATGGCTAGTGGGTCCCTGTTAGGGTTCTAGAAAATCACTTTTGAGATCCTATTCTTCAATGTCTGCACTCCAAGATCCCAGGTGCTCAACTCCTGAAAATCAAAAATAATTTATGTAGCTTAGTTTTTGTGATCTTGCAAGTAGGATGACAACTTTTACAACTTTTATTCTCCACTTGATCTTCAAACTAAAACTTGCAATCACACATCAACAAAAAGAAAATTGTTTGTTAGGGAATAAGGATTTTCCTTGGTCAAATCTTGTTTTGGTAATTGTGGAATACAATCCTTAAAGATCCCTTTGGGTGGTCATTGGTAATTTTGAATCAGCCCCAACCCCTACCCACGCCTCATATGTTTGAATATCTCTAGTCCCCTTTTCAAGCACCTTACTCCATTGTGCCACGTGTTAGCCACATGCTCCTTGGAAGGTTTTCTTCCTTTGCTCTACTCTCGAGCCCGCCCTTTTTCCACATGTCAGCAGCACAAAACTTTAGGATCCCTCTCTCCTTTGCTTCTTCTCTAAGCTCTACCTGTGTGTCACGTTGCATTATTCTGTGGGAAACATTTTGGCAAACCCCACAATCAACACTTGAAAAGAAGACTTCTCCACATGTCTTCTACATAGGGAATTTGGTCTCAAGGAAGGGATGAATGAATGTCAAGCCCCACCCTTTCACCACATGTCCTAGCCAACTATGTGGGTGGGAAACATGTGTCTTCATGAGAATTTCACTGATTCTTCCCTGAGACCATAGTCATCATTTGTAGAGAGGCGTGTCTTGTTCAAAGGCGATCGGATACCATGTTTTAGAATCTTTCTGTTACAATGGCCTTGGGAAATAATTGCAATAGACATCATTGCTCCTGCCTAGGAATAGTTTTGGTTACTAGCTCTCTGGCAGAGGGCGATCTATATATAATACTTTGACTCTCTTATTAAGGTTTTGGAGAATATACAAAAAAAATATTGAAAAACTATAGGTCTTTGTATTGTTTTTATTGCATTAAGACTCAAAGACTATGCCAATTTTTTTAGCCTCTTTGTTTCTTAGTTAATTGATAAGACATTATACTATGTTTTGGTTGTATTGAGTAGTCTATTTACAAGACTTCTATAATTTCAAATATAAATTTTCTAATTCAAACCATGTCTTGAACTCTTCTTTTTAGTGAATGTATATGGAGTTATCTAATGTTATTTGATAGACTTCTCAGGTTCTTTATCTATGCTTTATGTTATTTTTGGACATGTAGATTGTTGAATGGGCCCTTAAATCTCATCTAAAAGAAATATTTTCCATGCCCATACTTAATAGATTAGATCTTATTTTAATATATCTACTTCCTTTTCCCATACCAAACCCCCAAATATAGAAGGATACAACTTCTTTAAAAACCCAGAGGTTACTCAGTTTACCACAATTGGTCCCCCATTAATTGAGTTTCCCATAAGGCTGTTTGCCTAGCAATTTTAGGCACAAACAGTTATTTTTCTAGCATGCCCAATGGGACTTGTTTTAATGTATCTAAATTTAAAGAGGGTGTATGAGCCATAAACCTATTACTAGATCCCAAACAGTGAACAACCCTGGCTTGCTAGTGCCACCACTGGTAATGGTGCAAATAAGAACCCATCTAGTAAATGTCCCAAGCTCTCCACCAGCCATGTTACCAATTGCTAATGAAAATTATGTGGAATGGGACCTAGAAACCCTCTCATAGCACTAGTAGAACCCACCTTTTGGGCTCCTATACCAACCTCTACTTTAAAAGTTGTACCAAAATTCATCAGGGATGGCTCAAAAAAACCTGTATACCCTGATATTTGCACTTCTCTAAATGAGTAAAACAACTAAGAGATATGAAAAACAAAATATCAAGGACACCTCAAGATTAGCCAAAAGAGAGTGACAAAACACTAAATAAAGTAGATAACACAAGACAAATAGCTTTACCTTCCTTTGTTGTTGATACTCCTTTGATTGGCCCTTGCTTAAGATAGGATGTGTGCTCCTTGATGGCTCTATTGAAGATATTTACTATATGCTTGGATGCAAATGCAAGTGGATGTGATTGAAAATTGGATGAGTGCACAAAATGGCAGCATGTAGTTGCAAATTGACTAAGTGTTGTAAATGCCCTTGAGGAGGGGGTATTTATAGAGGAACTTGAATTTTCTAGAGAATTCAAGGGTCAAGATTGATCCAACAAGGTCAAGATGAAGGGCTATGGTGGGTTGAGAACCCACAAGCCCTCACATCTTGACATGTGGCGGGTGAAGTGGCCAAGGGTGGATGAGATGGAAATGAGTTGTCAAAAAGGTACATGAGGTGGAAAAAGGACATGCACCTTGGGGAGTGAGGAGATTTCCACAAAAAGGGATTTCTTGTCCCCAAGTGGGAGTGAAAGGGACATTTGAGGAATTTTAGAATTCCTCAAAAGTCTACATGGGAAAAGGAAAGGTGGTTGGGGATATAAATGTGAATTAAAAATTCACATTCATAGGATAATCTAGAGGATAAAAGGTGGGCTCCAAAAAGGTGGGACTTGGTCACATGTGGAGATTGTGACAAGTCCAAGGTTGGTCACATGTGGAGATTGTGACAAGTCCAAGGTTCTAGAAGCCTTGGAAGGATGGAATGTGAATTAAAAATTCACATATAAAAGAGGGGAATCTAGGAAGAATAAAAAGGAATTAAAAATTCCTTGGAAAATGATTAGGCTTAATCAGTAATTAGAGGATAATTAGGGGCTAATTAGGATTAAAAGCCAACTTGCAAAAGTTGGAGGATGTGACACATCCTAATCAAGGATTAGGCATGTGCACATCCTTAATGAAGAGATTAGGAGATGGATTAGGATTAGATGAAAATGACATGTGAGGAATTAAATAAATGTAATATTTATTTAATTTATTTGATGAAAAGAGGATTAAGGAGGGTAAGGTATTTAATTATTAATTAAATACCTTAGGGACTTGACAGAATTAAAGATATTAATTAAATAATACTAATATTACTTAATTAACTCGGATAAGAGGATGTTTAGATGAAAAGTGATAAATTTGAATAAATTAAGTGTCCAAAGTTGGATGTCTACAATACCATCTAAACATCTACAAGATGTGGCAGATGTATGCTTGGTGCATGGTGTAACTGATCAAAATGTATCATTGAAATTGCTTGCAACCTCTTTCAAAGGCAAGGCACTAGATTAGTACTGCCCTTTGGGATTGAATACTATCAATACCTAGGATTAGCTCAGAGATCCTTTCTATAGGAAATTTTCAAATAATAGAGATTGATATTCGCTATTTCAGTAGTTGATGACCATAAAGTGGGCTCCTCAGGAGGCCATGACTGCCTTTAATGCCCGGTTTCACATGACTTGGTAAAGGGTTCAACCTGCAATCCTTTTTCCTATAGATTTGGCATTCATGTTCTATCTGAAGTCTCTCAACACTAACATTTCAGTGATGATCCAGTCCCTTGGTGGGAACACCTTGTCGAATGTGTATAACATTGTTGTTAAGCTAGAGAATAATTTGATCAAGGCCAGAAAGCTACCCCCTCAACCTGCTATGCCTATATTTGCAAAGTTGTTGATTCCCACCTAGGAGATAGCTTCTACTAGTGCATCAACTCCTCCCTAATATATGTATGCATATTTGAGCGCACCACAAAATGCTACTTCTATGTCTAACTCTTCAAAATATCAAATGAGTGATGTTAAGGATTTGTTGTAGAACATATCAAATGAAATAACTACCATCAAGCAGAACTAGTCCATGCCTTTAAAGCCAAATTACCAAAATTATGAAGGTGCAAGATCTTCCAATCAACAAAATTAGTTCCAAGGGTTTGCGTGCATGAATCCATAGGCTAAAACAAATAATCAGATGGTTTTGATGCCCACTCCATTGCAAAATGTTCACCCAAGTTCGAACCGAGAGTTGGTGGTGATGTAGAATAATCTTGCTAATAATATCAATCATTGGTGCTTCCCCTGCAATGAAGCACATATGCCCCAAAATTGTCTGTGTGGAAATTTACAACAAAGAGTGGTAGAACAATGCAGTCAATGCATGGTGTTAGATTTAAGAGGTTATGTATATGCCTCTCCACAAATGGAAAATGTGGGACTCACTGCGCAAATGCAAGGAATGTCTCTAGAGCAAGAAACAAATATAGCTCTCAACCATGTGCTCTTCTCGTGGATGGAAGAAGAAGAGGCAATGTTTGCAAATGAGGTGTCCACATCAAAGGCCCCACAAGTGTAATCAGATTATAACACTCACTCAAAGAGGAGATTTACGGGTGAACTAGTCACTCAATAGCCTAAAAGTTTCCTTGAAAAAGCTCCTATTACCTCTGCAATTGCATAGCAATATCAACCATGCAAGGAGATTGTTTTAACAAACTCTAGGGAGAAAAAGCCTTCGAATCCATCGCCATTCCATGTATTGGAACAAAATAATAAATCCTATGCTAATGTATCCCTATAGGATGTCCTAGCTATTTCAGAGTAGAAATCATTGTTATAGAAGGCCCTATTGGAAGATAGAAGCATGGAGCCAACAGAGAAACCACCCAAGGGAAAGGTCGTTGACTGATTTCCTCAAGCCAAAGTTCTCACAAATAGTGGAGAGGAAGCCTCTACCAAAGTTAGAAGTAAGCTGAAACCAAAATCCTTTTTCGTAACTCTTATTGTGGGTAAGAAGTTGTTGCAAAATTCTATGATTGACTTTGGTGCTAACACCATATTCATCCCCAAGCAAATAACTAAAGCCTTGGGACTTATCTATGAACCATTAAATAGAGGAGTTATGTAGCTTGATGGGAACAAAATTGAAACCATAGGTTTCATTAGGAACCTCCCCTTGACTCTATTCTCCTGCTCTAGTATCACTGTTCCACAAGATACTGTGATCATTGACATTCCTCCCATGTTTGGTCTTTGCTTATCCTAGGATTTCACTTCCAAGATAGGCAGATATCTTTCCTTAGATTGGTCACACTTGATTCTTAGGACCAAGCATGGAGCTAAAATGAAGATAGTGTTCAAACCCTTACATTCAAAACATGTAGCAGATGAAGCCATGATCAATTTTGAGGCTACTCATACTTCTATCACCAAAGAGGAAATGTATTGTACTTAGTTACTAAAGGATGAGAAGGTGACCGGAGACCAAAAAGATGAAGAAGATGTCTTCTTGAGTGAATTCATAGATAATGATCCTTTCGACAATTATCATGCCACCGGATTGGGAACCTATGTCATCTATGATGAGGATCAAGTGATTTTGAAGGTTATGAAGGAACCTAAGGGTTGTCAAGACTCAAAGCTATGGGCACTACATTTTGATGGAGTGAGATGCAAAGTTGGTGCAGGAGCCAGGGTATGTTTGAAATCCCCATCCAATGAAAAGACACTCAAGTCTTTTCACTTTCATTTTGAATGTTCAAACAACGAAGCTAAATATGAAGGCTTAGTGTGAAGTCAAAGTCTTGTAGAGAAAATGGGTGTTAGAAAAATAATGTTGTTCAAAGACTCTAAGCTAGTAGTCAATCAAGTCTAAGGGCTCTCCATAGAAAAGAATGTCTGCATGAGATCTTATAGACATAGAGTTTGGGACTTGATTGAGAACTTTGAAACAACATAATGCAATTGTGGATTGCATGGGGGAAATATGATCTCAATTTGACCCTATTTTTGACCTAATTGATAATGTACACTCTATGGGAGTGATTTTCCAACTAGAAATTCTAAATAATGACCAAAGATGGCAAGTGTTCAAAAGCAATGAACACATCGCCTCATTCATTCAACATTTAGGAGAATTTGTTGATTAGCTCCAACCAAAAGTTGTAGAAGCTTATGAAGGGAAAATTATTTAGTTGAGGTCTAATAAGCTTCCAAAAGGATTGGTCACTCTTGAAAAACTATTTGGCTATGATGATGCAAGGAATGACAAGAGGAAGTTTGTAGCAGACAAAAGCGATTATGCGGATCTTCAAGTCGAGGATGGAAGGAAGCTCAAGGTTGGAAAAGATGTCCCACATCATGATAAAGAAATATGTATACATTTTTGTGAAAAATATTTAGGAGTAGTGGCTTGGTCATATGATGACCTCAAGGGATATGATCCTAAAATCATCCAGCATACTATAGAACTGATAGAAGGAGAAAAACCCATCTGCTAAAAGCAGAGACTAGTGAATCCAAAGATTGAGGAATTAATGGCGTAAGAGTTGAAAAAGCTAATTCAATCTCGGATTGTCTTCTCAATAAAGCACAACACATGGATGTCCAACCTAGTTCTTGTCTAGAAGAAGAAAGGAGACATGCGCCTGTGTGTTGATTTCTAGGATCTGAATAGAGCATCCATGAAGGACCATTACCATTTGCCTTCCATGGATTTTATCTTGGAAATGGTGGCTGGCTTGGAAATGTTTTCTCTACTAAATGGCTTCTCTAGTTATAACCATATCTAGGTAAAAGAGGAGGGCTGACACAAAACGATGTTCACTACCAAATGGGGAATGTTTTCCTATGTAAAACTTCCCTTCGGCCTCTCAAATACGGGAGCTACCTTCCAATGAGCAATGGATATTTCCTTCAAGGAATGGATCAATAAGATCATCTTAATCTACTTGGATGATCTAATGGTGTTTTCTAAGTCAAAATATGATCATTTTGATCATCTAGAAATGGCTTTTGAAAAATACTAGGAGTTTGAGATATCCCTAAACCCTTAAAAAATGTTTTTTTGGAGTGTCCCAAGGAAAATTATTGGGAATGTAGTGTCTAAAGATGGAATTGCAATTGATCCAAAGAGGGTGAAGGAAATTAGGGAACTTACCCTACCAATCAACAAGAAGGGAGTTCATTCCTTCTTGGGAAAGGTAAATTTCATAAGCAAATTCATTTCTAATTTTGTAGGTTTCATTAGACCTATCAATTTGATGCTAAAAAGGATGCATTTTTCAAACGGACAAAAGAGGCGAGAGAAGCCTTTGAGAAGGTTAAGGATGCTATTTCTTAAGCTCCTATTCTAGTAAACCCAGACCTATCAAATGACTTCATAATGTATGTGTTCAGTAGCAAATCAAGGATCGCTATTGTTTTGACCTAGAAGGATGATGAAGGAAAGGGAGAACATCCAATAGCCTTCCACTCCTAAACCTTAAAGGATTATGAGATGAAATATAACTTTGTCAAAAGGAAAGCATTCGCCATTGTTAAGGGGCTCAAGAAGTTCTGACACCTCATATCTTGCAACAAGGTGGTTGTATATGTCACACATTTTAGTGTGCATGAATACATTATGGAAGGAGAAATCACTGAAAAAGGGGTCAACTAGATTAATAAGATCCTTAAATATGACATTAAAGTTAGGCCCACAAAGACCATGCAACGAAGAGGATTATGTGAGTATTTGGCATAGGATAAAGAAGTAGAAGCTGAGGAGGAACAACCTGAGCTATTTTTGACAAATGAATTTGAGTCTGAAGACTGTTGGCTAGTAGATAGAATAAGATTCATGCAGACAGGTAAATATCTGATAGGCCTCCCTTCTTAGAAGAAAAAATTCTATAGATTGCAAAATAGCATATATGCGCTCATCGAAGGGGGCTTTTCAAAAAGAACTTCAATCGTGTTCTTCTATAGTGTGTTACCTCAGAGTAGGCACAAAGAATTATAGAAACTTTTCATAGCAGTCCCATAGGTGGACACTTCTTAGCAAAGACCATTGTCATCAAAATTATGTGTGTTGGGTACTTCTGGCCTACATTGTTCAATGAATCATACTCTATGGTTAAATCCTACAAAGAATGCCAATTCTTTATAGGAAGAAGAAAAATCTCAACAATGCCTCTGAATCTAATAGTGGTTGAAGAACCCTTCATGCAATGGGGACTAGATTTCATTAGGATGATTAATCCCACTTCCAGTGCTAGGCATAAATGGATCTTAATAGCTATGGACTACTTTACCAAATGGACCAAGGCCATGCCCTTGAGGAATGTAACAAAGGTGGAGATTGTGAACTTTCTCAAAGAACTAGTAACAAGGTTCAGCCTGCCAAAGACCATCATCTCTAACAATACGAAGGCCTTCCTAGGTTCAAATGTATGTCAATTCATATTTAAGCATGACATATTACTAAAGGAATCTTCAAACTATTACCTCCAGGGAAATGGTCTAGCCAAGTCAACTAATAAAAATTTAGTCTGACTCGTTAAAAGAATCGAGTCAGAGCATCAAAGAGAGTGGCATCAAAACCTCAAAGCAGTACTCTAGGTAGACTAAATAACCCCCAAGATATTCATAAATATTTTGTTGTATGAGTTGCTAAATGGGAAGGAAGCACTATTTCCTATATCTATGGAAATTCCTGCACTGCAACTACTTAGGTCTCTAGAGGTGGAACAAAATGGAGCCATGGAGGTTTGGTTGGTTGAGTTGTTGGAGGCTCAAGAGAAAAGAGAAAAATATTTGACAACCATGTCTAACCATCAATAGGTGGTTAAAAAATGGTTTGACAAGAAGACCTCTGACAAGGGTCTTAAATGCAGAGACTTAGTGCTGAAATTCAATGAAAGAGCTGCAAAGCCTAACCAACATGGCAAGTTTGAGAGTCTATGGGGAGACCCTTTTCAGATTATTCAATGCAAGAATCATAATGCATTTGAATTAGAGAACATGGAAAAAGAAGCACTAGGAATTCCAGTTAACGAAATTCACCTAAAACTATTTATTTAGCTTCATTATCATTTTTACTAGTGTAAATATGTAATTATGTACACATTCTTTGTGTTTTGTTTGGCCTAGTATTTTTTAAATGGAACCCATGATGCAACAAGTAGAGAAGATAAATAGAGACATAAAATTTTAGACAAAAATATTTTTTATATTCATTATATGGTAATATATAGTTTCAAAAATTACAATACAAAATGGCTCTCGGGCCATACTTTTCAAGTATATATATACTAAGCAACTTTTCAAGTATATGTATTAAAATCCTTTTGAGGCATATATACAAAAAAAAGGAGAAAAGAGTTCATTCTTAAACTTGGGAAGAACCAACATCAGCAACATCAGGAAAAATCACATCAACAACATCTGGAACAATAGTAGGTACAACGGGAACAATAGCGGGGGCATCAACAATGCCAAAAGAAAGCATAGGAGGAAACACCAAGTTTCTGAAGTCGGTGTACCACTCCACATTATAAAAAGTACTATGTTGTAGCATCTCATTAGGAAGTGGAAAGAACAAGAAACCCTTTGGCAGTGTTCTCCAATCATCATAATGTGAAATCCGCTCAAGAATGGCATCTAGGGCACCACTGCATTCTCTTCAATGTGTCAGCAAAGATCACTTGTTACAAGAAGACCAAGACCATACACCACATTCATCAAAACTTTTCCAATGCCACCGAGCTAGCACTTTAGGAAGATTTCCATGGTGAGCTACAATATCATCTACTTGGGTACCTGAATGTCAAGCAAAGAGGCTACAAAATGAGAGAAAATATCAATATTTAATCTATATTTGTCCTTGTACTCTATACAATCCCTCCCTAACACCCATTTCATTGCAATTATCGCCAAAGAATGCTTGTTCTTGGTCATATGCTTTAGATTCCTACTAGAAACCTCTCCTAGAAAAGATTCCTGAGACCTATTTCTAGTTAGCCTAATAGGAGTATTCATTGCACCTATCTATAGTCCAAATTACCAAATGCAAATTCATCCCAATTATGAAATGAAAATTCTATTGATTTCCTTAAGTCTATTTATAGATGCAACCAGGGTACAATACATGTAATAAGCATGATGATGATCAAGAGAAAACTCCAAAACCCCACTAAGTTGCATTTGTTGTGTATGAATTATTGCATGCAAGTTAAGAAGAAGTAATTAATCAACTCAAACTAGTGGTAGTTGCAAGTGATAGTCTACATAGTTAGGTGTTGATGTGTCAAGCTGAGATGGCGCTATAGGACTTAATGACTAATCATCATTATGAATTTTTGTCTTTTCAAAACATAAATAATTCATTTTTCATGAATGAAAGAGTTGGTGGTAAGTGCCAAACTTATTGCTTGAAACAATTTATATCTCTAACTCCAAGTTGAGAAAAAAGCTAAGTGTTGCATGCAAAAGAACAACACTGTGAAGAGTTTTTGAGTATAAAGTTCATTGCGAAGTGTTTTGAGTGCAAATTTTGTTGAAAAGAACCCAAGTGAGTTGCACAAAGTTTGAGTGTCACAAAATCCTATAGATTCTTGAAATGGCCTAGAATCTTGAAATAGAAGCACAAGGAGAGGTGGTTCAAAGCTTATTTGACACCATGTTACTAGCGCCAATGGCCAATATTTTTGATGATGTTTTTTATGCCTCACCTAGGATGCCTAGAAAGCCAAAGTGGCCACACACACGAGCTGTAGAAAAAGCTATCCATAGGGACAAGGCCTTGATAGTGGAAGAATGGGATAAAAATCACGACCCTATCCTCAGAACTAACCCAAAGAGTCTTAGGGAAGTAGCCTTCGAGAAAATGAAAAAGACTTATAGCCAAGATTCTTTGGCATACAAGTTGTGGTTCTACGGTCTCCCACAGTATATGGTTCCTTTTGTGCACCACTGCCCAAAACTAGTTCACAAGTGTGCTCAACATTTCAACCCAGATACCATTGCCATTGAAGGCTAGAAACTGAGGGTGGTTATCAACATGGAAGATATTAGGAATATCTTGTGCATCCCTACTAGAAGGGGAACATAAAGAATGGAGAGATTCACTATAGAGGACTTAGAAGAGCTCTGGAGGACCAAGAATTATGCTTTGAACTTTTATAATCAAGAAACAAAAAGGCCCAAAGAAGATGCAACAAAGCCGCTAGAGTTTCTTGTTACGCACAATGCTTTCAACTCAGAGTTGTAGGATTCCTTCTCTATGATGGATTTTGTTCGCAACATGGAAAATGATAGAGATATTCATAAGTTTCAAATGGGTTTGGGTTTTTAGTTGAGAAGTCAACATTCTTTATTCTAGTATGACTTCATAGATGTTATTATTTAGGAGATGCTAACCTGATTAAAGAAATAAAATGCACAACATAATTTTAGGTTTTCTTCTCTCCTTTCTCACATGTTTTTACACTAGAACCCTAACTTCTTTAGAAACTATATGGGTTTGGCTATGTTTGATGAAAATGTGGTCAGAAGGCCAGTTTTTGTGTGGACTCCTCTCCTTTCTGTAACTTATGATTACTATGCATTTTCTGAGTCT
The DNA here is from genome assembly GCA_007258455.2 of Sequoia sempervirens. Taxonomy (NCBI): domain Eukaryota; kingdom Viridiplantae; phylum Streptophyta; class Pinopsida; order Cupressales; family Cupressaceae; genus Sequoia; species Sequoia sempervirens. The sequence continues at coordinate 365,664,640 of VDFB02281492.1, forward strand.
TTCTTGACTCTGATTTTGTGAGATTTTAGTAAGGATGGCAAAGGTTATTGGCTTTTTGTTGTGCAAATAGGGTGCATGAAAAGTTTTATTCCTCCTTGTGACTAGTTCCTTGGGGAGGATTTTTCATTTTTTAGGTTGCATGGTTTGACTGAGGAACCATTTCGACTCCCGAATGTGTCACAAACAGGGTGTTGGCCCTTGAGGTATTTTGACAACTAGTGATTATTAATGTCAAGTTTTGTAGACAGAAAAAAAATTAAAAAAAAAATAAAAAAAAAATAAAAAAATAGGTTTTTTCAAATGATCTTTGAGCTTCAGTATAGTGATAATGGTAAAGAAGCAGACACATAGTCTGCTAGAGGAAAAGCTAGCTCATCTAGGGCTAATATTAATTTGTGAAAAATGGAATTATAATCCTAAGAATTACTTAGTGGTTCTAAACATTTAGGTGACTCACAACTCCCAACCCTACTGGGAAGCTCGGTGGAATCCACAATCAAGAAATCGGGATGATGTATTTGTGGACTTGGCCTATGTTCTGACTAATGATAAGAGGCTTCCATGGCTATCTTTCTATTTTCCTTTTTCCAAGCCCAATGAAAAGCTTAAGATTTGGGATACCCTTTGCAATTTATTGGCCAAGCAATGCCTATGGAGTAATGATAAAATTGCACAATTCTAGATTTATCATCAAGAGACCAGATGCCTTGATGCCTTGTTCTAGGAACTTGACATGGATGATAGATTTGACTCTCTCTAGAACAAGGAACATGATGATATTGATGCAAGAAGAGATGAGGATGTAGAAACAGAGGAAGCAACTTCCATAATGAAAAGGAAAGAAGTGAAGAAGGCCCAAAAATAAAGCACTAGAAAAGCAATAGAACAAGCCAACAAAGCTCCACTGAGCGTGCAAGTGACCACATCACATTTGGAGGCCCTGCTACAACACACATGGGCTAAGAAGAGATATAGAGTGGCCCAACAATATCAGGAGGTATAGAGGTGGATAATTCTCCAATCGAGAAGAGGTTGTGCACTGATGCAACTCCAAGGGAAAGCTTGCAAAAACCTACAATGAGCCAAGGATCAGAGTTCTCTACAACTCAAGTATATTTCTCTCCCCCTCTTCTCTATTCATAATATTTAGTTAAACCTATTAGCTTTGTGTCTCCCATTACTTTGAGCATTGGCCTCTCCTTTCCTGCTTCCACACCCATGGGATGTTTCGCACAATTCTCCCAAATTAGATAGGAAAATTTTACTCCCCAATGGTCTTCTCCATCTTTTGTCTGAGCCCTATTCAGACCCACCATTGCTACCCCTTTTGCTACCATCACATTGACTCTAACTCAACTTTCCCTATAGATGGTAACCTCTATGTCTCCAGTACCACCACCACTCCCTATGAGTCATTCTGTCACTTTTGAAATTGGACCCTAGCATAATATTCCTCCTTTCTCTTTATTGACCATTGGTTTACCAAAGAAAAAATCATCTAAGACCACAATGATCTCATTTCCTTTTTCTCTTCCTCTCGGTGCACCCTTCATCAGTGAGCTAATTAGGTCACTACCAGAATTTATTGGGAAAAGTGGTAGGACGAAGGCAACATGGGCTATCAGGGTCTAGAAGAGAAAAGAAAAAGATGCAATGAATCCTACCGAGCCCTGCATACATACCCTTTTTAATGAAGTACAAGGGTCATTATAATTTGCAACCATGACTCCTAACACCATAAAACCTCAAGGGGTGATGTAACCTAAGGATTGTAAAATCCATGCTATGGAAATTGATCTACACGCAGCTCGACCATAGGACAAAGTCAAGCTAATGGAGGAAACTCAGCGAGTGGTTACTATTGAATTTCTGAAGCATAGTCACCAATAGAAAGAGAAGGAAGAGGAGCTCAAGAAAATTAAGGAAAGGCTAGAGATCCTATTGAAAAAGGAGAAGGAGAAGGATACTGAAATTGTACACTTGTATCAACAAGCGTAGGTGGAGAGGGCCAAGCTTCAGGAGGAACTTGCAAAGTTCCAATCCCTAGATCCCAACCTTGTTACAAGAATACAATAGAAAAATTAGGAGTTACAAGACTAGTTGACTCAAGCAAAGAGAAAAATGAAATAGAAGAATGAAGAGCTTCAAGATCAACAAGCTCAATTGGAGCAATAAATGCATCAAAAGGACAAGGAGCTCTAGGATTGGAAAGCCTAGTTCAAAAAAGAGGTCCAGGAAGTAAAGCTCTCTCTAGAAAAAGAATCCACAACCTGAGGCTAGGTTGAGGAACTATTGCTTGTTGAGTTAAGAATGATGCAAGAACAACTCTCTGCCATGGACAAGAGAATTGAAGAGTTGACTCAAGACATTAGTGTGGACAAATATTTTGGCACCACAAGGCTCTCCACAACATCTAGGGTTTTTCACCTAAAAGGAAAGAGGTAGGCCAAAATTTGAAATGTCCCCACTCAAGACTAATGCAAATATGAATGAAATATTCCTAAATGTAATGTCCTAAATACAATAAATTGATAAAAGATATTGATCACTGTGTTGTAGAAAAAAGGACCCTTTGCTTGAAAGGGGATTAATTAATGATAAATGGACTTAATGAGGCCTTGATTTAGGTGTTGTGAGGAATTTTATGCATCCAAAATAGGACTTGGACCCTTGCAAATTTAATAACATGCTTTTATTGATGTATTGTAAATGTGTTGCAAAGTCTTATAAAGGAATTTCACACTTTTCTAGACTTAATGAACTTATTTATCTCTAATTCAATATTATAAAATGTATTTAATTGCATCATCAAATCAATCCAGAAGGCTTATAACTTAAACTTAATGGTAAACTAGTGTTGTAATGTGTCTTACACATTCACATTGGTTCTTGTTCTTTCGTAGGCTATGTAGACCTCGTTTTAGTGTTGTAAAGTGTATTTAATTACACTTTTACATTGATTTATGTGTCCCAAGCCCTATTTGACATTTAAATCATAACTAATAGGATCCTATTAATCCATATTGTGCATCCCAAAGCTTAAATTGATCAAATACCTGACAAAGTTGCAATTTAAACCTTATTTCCTTATCTCCTAGCTTCTTAGCTGTTGGAATGGCCCTTGTGGAATCCATTCACCATGCATGGTGAATCAGTCCCATCCTGGTGGGACCCATTCACCATGCATGGTGAATTAGTCCCATCTTGGTGGGACCCATTCACCATGTCTGGTGAATGAGTCCTATTTGGCCCCATTTTGACCTTTGAGCTGGAAAAAGTGAAATTTAAAGTTTAATTTCACTACATGTTGGCCTGTGATGAGGTATACTAGGGATACTAAGGCACAATTGTTTATAAATAAGTTTTTTTATCCTCACTTTACATATAACAACTCATTTTGACATCTCTCATCATTAATTCATCATCTATCTTCTCATCCAAGTCAAGCAAGCTAGGGTTTCTTCATTAGAAGTCATCAAGTTAGATTTCTAAATCTTCCAAGGGTTGAATCTTCATGTATTGTTGCATAATTTCAATATAAATCACCATGGAAAGGTAATCAATTCCATTTTGCATGTTTCACTACTTCCTTTCATCATTTTCGTTTAATTATCAATGCAAACCCCCATGCTCTAACCTTCAACATTTCTCCTTTTCTTCTTGTGTGTTTGCAGATTTAGGTCTCTTGGAAAGCTTGTAAAATATTTTAGATCAAGTTGCAAAGTCATTCAATTCATCTCTTCATTATTCAAGTCAAAATATCAACAAAAAGTGACTTTCAAACCCGAATCCAACAATTTCAGAAGTGGACACACGTAGGAAGCAAAAGTATAGATCTAGCTCCACAAAATCAATTCCTAAATTTTCTGATTACTCTAGGTGGACTAATTCACCACCCATGGTGAATGATTCCCATCTATAGGCTTGAAAAGTGGTTTTGTCATAATTCAGCTCCCGATAGTCAGAAACAAGTTTCTCAAACTTTTCATCAAAAGCAGGACTATTTCACCATGCATAGAGAATCAGTCCCAATGGCCATTAGCAATGAGTTATGAAACATTCTAGAACCTTCCAGCAGTAGTAATTTACCTCCAGGTGCAGTATGATAAGTTTCATCAATCTCTATTTTCATTTGTCTAGGTTTCTAGTTCATATTTGCAATCAGCATTGTGTTTTCCAGTATCTTGTATTAGATTAGTTTACATTCATTTATTTGCATTCAAACACATCCACACACACTTCAAATTCATTTCCTATCCATCCTTACATTAATATTGAGTGAAACATTGTGCATTTTGGCCTATCTTTCCCCTTTTAACTGAAAAACTATCAAAAAACCAAGGAAGGATTTAGGTGCCAAAATCCTTCGTTTAATTTTGGTAAACCTGATTTTTTAGAACACTTTATTTTCTGATTTTGGATTCTTTCATCATACATATAGCTTGCATTGATCTTACATTAGGGTTTGCATTCATAAAAAGTGAATTTAGGTTGCATTTTTGGCATCTAATTTCATGTAAACTTTTTGAACTTTTGCATTTTTCATTTAATTCTGCATTATAGCACTCATAAACCATAAATATCACTCAAAATTTTCTGAAAAGTCTGAAAAAATTCCATACTGGGACTCATTCACCACCTTGGGGGAATTAGTCCCTTTTGACCCCTGAAACAACATTTTATAAAATTCATTTTTTTTTTTTTAGGCTTCTGTTTGGTGCCTTAACTTGTATATATCAGTTAGTTGCATTTCTATAGCATGCATCTCACTAGATTTCACTTCAAATAGCTCATTTCATGGATGGTTAAAATTCACATTTTATTTTCCAATCTTTCATTTTTGAAATTATTTCCTAGTTTCATTAGTAAATTACTTTGTTTGAAATCTAAAATTTTTGCATTGCATCCTATGTCTTTACATTGCATTTTACATAGCTTCTCATACATTTAAATAATTAGCAATAAGCATTGTTTACATTCATGGTATTTAGACTCTTGCATGTTCCATTTTCAACTCTATTTCGTAGTCCTTTTAGGTCAGCTTAAATTGAGGAAAAATTAGCAAATATAAATAGTCAATCACAAAACACATCAAATGATCCAATCAAACAAATGATCCAATTTCAAACAACCCTCTCATCTAAGACTCTTAGTAGTGGTGATGTAGACAAGTTAGATGAAGTTCTTCAGGACTTTATCTCACTCACTTCATCATCTAAAGCTTGTCATAAGAAGCCTAAACAAATTGATGATAACTTATCCCCCAAACCTTTTTTTAGTGATGACTTAGACATGTTAAATGAATCCTTTAAATATTTCATCTCTCCTTGCTTATCCACTCAGGGTTTGACACAAGAGGATTCAAGCATCAATAATCATGATAATCATACTTGTTCTTGTCCTAATATCTCTCCCATTGGTGATGCAGATATCTTTATGAAAGAAGACACAATTATTGAAGATCATGCAAGTCTTTCTTGTCTTCCTCCTCCCCCTTGCAAAAAAATATGCCACACATAGATGAAATAATTTCTCCTACCATACCTAGTACCGATAATCATGGAAATCCATCCTTTTCTTCTCTTAATAACTTCTCTACACATGAAGAAGATAGTTTAGTGTTAGAAGATATTGTGGTGGAACATCTATTTGAACAAAAATGTCCAATCATTAGTAACCATGAAACTCCTAGTTATCTTTTTCTTGATGCCTCTCATATGAGTGATGAAGCTATCTTTCCAAATTCCATTATGATATTTGATTAAAATATTCACTTTCCTCCTAGGGTTGATATTATGGCTTATAAGAATGACACCTTTAAGAAAATAGGCAACCAAATTGTGCCTTCTTCTCATATTATCACCACTATTATTCCTCAACACAATTCAACCCTTCATCATCACTCTATGTATACTAAGAAACAAGCTCACAATACACCTAACCTCATTCTTCCAACTCATGGTCTTCATGATTGTCCTTTAATAGCCATCAACCCATCCAACAAACCTTCACTTAATAACCAACTATGACCAACCATTCTACCATGAAATATTTACCCTTGGTACATCCTAAATTGATACATAAATAACGTTAGTTGTTACTCCTTGCCTTGTAATAGTTGTAGTACCATAACATACTCACTATTACATGTTTTGCATCCATCGTAGGGGGCAACATATCATCATCCATTCTAGGCTCACCTTTGTCCTACACTAAGTGGGGATAGAGGGTTAGAAAGCCTTATCCCCGTATAGCACTTGTCGTTGTCTCTTTTGGATAATTATTAACCTTTCATGAATGTATAAGAGCATGCTTGAGATGTGGATGACATGTCTTAATATTGACTCTCATGTGACATACTCCCTTTCTTTATGACACAACTTATTGAAAACATATGACTAGGCATTGGGATTTTTGAATAAGATCTCATACCTTCTACTTTAAAGAAATTTCTCACAAACAAGTGTGTAGCAACTGCTTTAAAGTGGGGTTATACATAGACAACGTCTTTGCTCAAATTTCATGGTGTGATTTACTTTTTCTTGTGATGTGTCCTCTCCTTGGTGGTGTCATTGGGTTTGATGTCTTCCAAGAGTGTACAATCACCTGAAGTGGTTTGATGTGAATGGGGCATTCCATGGATAATGATCTGGCACTAGGGATAATGATCAACTAAAGTGGCCTGATGCAAACGAGAAATCCCATGGATAGCAATCTAACCTCCCAAATTGTCCTCTCTTGGAGACATTAGGCACAATGCTCCCTAAGAAGAAGACCTTACATGAACAAAGAAAAATACCCTTTATTAAAAATTTTACATATAATTCGAAAACATTTACAAATGCATTTTCATTGTGGTATGGTTTGTATAATTGGAAGCCAACACACTGGAATGAATTTTCTCATTATACGATGGGAAGTTGATACACTGGCATGATTTTCTCACTTAACCACTTCTTTGGGACATCTCAACCCATGGACAACCTGAAGTTCCATGGCCCTAGAGTGAGTATAATTTTGGCCTTCTCACTCGGCAGACAACCAAGAAGTTTTGTCAGCCCATAGTGAGTACATATTTTCCACCTAGTATTTATTTCCACCTTGCATTTGCATGATTTTGTATCTTGGTGACTTGACCTACATGTGGATCTCTATTGAATTTTTACTTTACTGTGAGTTTGAAGAAAACTCATTTCTCCTACCTTACCTAGTACCGATAATCATGACAATCCACCCTTTTCTTCTCCTAGGTAATGTCTTCTCTACACATGAAGAAGATAGTTTAGTGTTAGAAGATATTGTGGTGGAACATCTATTTGAATAAAAATTCCAATCATTAGTAACCATGAAACTCCTAGCTATCTTTCTCTTGATGCCTCTCCTATGAGTGATGAAGCTATCTTGCCAAATTCCATTATGGCATCTAATGAACATATTAGCTTTCCTCCTAGGGTTGATATTATGACACATAAGAATGATACCTTCGAGAAAACAAACAACCAAATTGCACCTTATTCTCATATTATCACCACTATTATTCCTAAACACAATTCAACCCTTCATCATCACTCTATGTGTACTAAGAAACAAGCTCACAATACACCTACCCTCATTCTTCCAACTCATGGTCTTCGTGATACTCCTTTCATATCCATCAACCCATCCAACAAACCTTTACTCAACAACCATACTATGACCAACCATTCTACCACAAAATATTTACCCTTGGTACATCCTAAATTGATACATAAATAACATTAGTTGCTGCTCCTTGCCTTGTAATAGTTGCAGTACCATAACATACTCACTATTACATGTTTTTCATCCATCGCAGGGGGAAACATACCATCATCCATTCTAGGCTCACCTTTTTCCTACACTAAGTGGGGGAAAAGGGCTAGAAATCCTTATCCTTGTATGTCACTTTTCGTTGTCTCTGTTGGCCAATCGTTAACCTTTCATGAATGTATAGGAGTAAGCTTGAGATGTGGATGACATGTCTTAAGATTGACTCGCATGTGACATACTCCCTTTCTTTATGATGCAGCTTATCAAAAACATATGAATAGGAATTGGGATTTTTGAATAAGCTTAATTGGGATTTTTGAATAAGCTTTCATACCTTCTTCTACTTTCAAGCAATTGATCACAGACAAGTGTGTAGCAACCGCTTTAAAGTGGGTGCATACATATACAATATCTTTGTGAAAATTTCATGGTGTGATTTACTTTTTCTTGTGATTTGTCCTCTCCTTGGTGGTTTCATTGGGTTTTATGTCTTCCAAGAGTGTACAATCAATTGAAGTGGCCTAATGTGAATGGGGCATTCCATGGATAATTATGTGGCACTAGGAATAATGATCAAATAAAGTGGCCTGATGCGAACGAGAAATCTTATGGATAACGATCTAACCTCCCAACCTATCCCCTCTTGGAAAAATTAGGCACAATGCTCCCTAAGAAGAATACCTTACATGAAAAAATAAAAAAACCCTTTAACAAAACTCTTACATATCATTCAAAAACATTTCCAAATGCATTTTCATTGTGGTATGGTTTGTATAATTGGAAGTTGACACACTGGCATGAATTTTCTCATTATACGGTGAGAAGTTGATACACTGGCATGAATTTTGCACTTAACAACTTCTTTAGGACATCTCAACCCATGGACAACCTAAATTTCCATGACCCTAGAGTGAGTATACTTTTGGCCTTCTCACCTAGTGGACAACCAAGAAGTTTCATTGGCCCAAAGTGAGTACATATTTTCCACCTCATATTTCTTTCCACCTTGCCTTTGCATGATTTTGTATCTTGGTGACATGACCTACATGTGAATCTCTCTTGAATTTCCACTTTACAATGAGTTTGAAGTAAGTTCATCCTCTCACTAAAGTGGGGGCTAAATGTGTTGTAGAAAAAAGGACCCTTTTCTTGACATGGGATTAATTCATGATAAATTGACTTAATGAGGCTTTGATTTAGGTGTTGTGAGGAATTGCATGCATCCACACTAGGTCTTGGACCTTTGCAAATTCAATAACATGATTTTCTTGATGTCTTGTAAATGTGTTGTAAAGTCTTGTAAAGGACTTTCATGATTTTCTAGACTTAATGAACTTATTTCTCTCTAATTCAACATTATAAAATGTATTTAATTGCATCTTCACACAAATCTAGAAGGCTTATAACTTAAGCTTAATGATAAACTAGTGTTGTAATGTGTCTTGCACATTCACATTGGTTCTTATGATTTCTTAGGCTATGTGGACCTTATTTTAGTGTTGTAAAGTGTATTTAATTATACTTTCACATTGATTTCTGTGTCCCAAGCCCTTTTTGACATTTACATCATCACTAATAGGCTCCTATTAATCCATATTGTCCATCTCGAGGCTCAAATTGATCAAATACCTAACAAAGTTGCAATTTAAACCTTATTTCCTTATCTCGTAGCTTCTTAGCTATTGGAATGGCCCTTATGGGACCCATTTGCCTTGCATGGAAAATTAGTCCCATCTAGGTGGGACCCATTCACCATGTGTGGTGAATGAGTCCTATTTGGCCTCATTTTGACCTTTGAGCGAGAAAAAGTTAAATTTTAATTTAAATTTCACTACATGTCGGCCTGTGATGAGGTATAATTGGGGTACTAGGGTATAGTTGTCTATAAATAAGTGGTTTTAACCTCATTTTACATCTAACAACTCATTTTGACATCTCTCATCATTAATTCATCATCTATCTTCTCATCCAAGTCAAGCAAGCTAGGGTTTCTTCATTAGAAGTCATCAAGTTAGCTTTCTAAATCATTTAAGGGTTGAATATTCATGTATTGCTATAGAATTTCAAGATAAATCACCATGGAAAGGTAATCAATTCCATTTTGCATGTTTCACTACTTCCTTTCATCATTTTGGTTTAATTACCTAAAAGGGGTTTGGCCAAGTCGATCCCCCATGCCCTAACCTTCAACATTTCTCCTCTTCTTCTTGTGTGCTTTTAGAATTAGGTTTGTTGGAAATCTTGGAAATTACTTGAGATCAAGTTGTAAAGTCATTCAAGTCAAAATATCAACAAAAAGTGACTTTCAGACTTGAATCTAACAATTTTAGAAGCAGACACTTGTAGGAAGCAGAAATACAGATCTAGCTCCACATAATCAATTCCTAAATTTGTTGATTCTTGTAGCTAGACTAATTTTCCATGCATGGTGAAAGAGTCCCATTTGTAGGCCTAAAAAGTGGTTTTTTCGAATTCAGCTCCTACTAGTCAAAAATAGGTTTCGAGGACTTTTCATAAAAAGGACTAATTCACCATGCATGGTGAATCAGTCCCAGTGGCCATTAATAGTGAGTTTTGAAATAGTACATAACCTTCCAGCAATAGTAATTTTCCTCTAGGTGCACTCTGGTAAGTTTCATCAATCTCTATTTTCATTTGTTTAGGTTTCTAGTTCGTATTTGAAATCAACATTGTGTTTTCTAGCATCTAATATTAGATTGGTTTAGAGTCATTTATTTTCATTCAAACACATTCACACACTTCACATTCATTCCCTATCTATCCTTACATTAATATTGAGTGAAACATTGTGCATTTTGGCCTATATTTCCCCTTTTAGGTGAAAAATCCTAAAAGACCAAGGAAGGATTTTATAGGTGCCCAAATCCTTTGTTTCATTTTGGTGAACTTGCTTTTTTAGAACACTTTATTGTCTAATTTTGGAGTCTTTCATCATACATCTAGCTTGCATTGATATTGCATTAGGGTTTGCATGAATTCATTTGCATACTAGTTTTCAATTTTTGTATTCATAAAAAGTGCATTTAGGTTGCATTTTTGGCATCTAATTTCATGTAAATTTTCTGAACATCTACATTTTTTCATTTAGTTATGCATTATAGCACTTATATACGATAAATATCACTCAAAATTTTCTGAAAAGTCTAAAAAAAGTCCATACTAGGACTCATTCACCACCTTGGGCGAATCAATCCCTTTTGACCCTTGAAACAACATTTTACAGAATTCATAAATTTGTTTTTAGGATTCTGTTCAGTGCCTTAACTTGTATATATCAATTAGTTGCATTCCTATAGCATGCATTTCACTAGATTTCACTTCAAATAGCTCATTTCATGCATGGTTAAAATTCACATTTTCATTTCCAATCTTTCATTTTTCAAATTATTGCATAGTTTCATCAGTAAATTACTTTGTTTGAAATCTGAAAAGTTGCATTGCATCATCTATCTTTACATTGCATTTTACATAGTTTATCATACATTTAAATCATTAGCAATAAGAATTTTTTACATTCATGGAATTTAGACTCTTGCATGTTCTATTTTCAACTCTATTTCATAGTCCTTTTAGATCAGCTTACAATGAGGAAACATTAGCACATATACACAATCAATCACAAAGCACATGAAATGATCCAATCAAACAAATGATCCAATTTCGAACAACCCTCTCATCTAAGCCTCTTAGTAGTGGTGATGTAGAAAAGTTAGATGAAGTTCTTCAGGAATTTATCTCAGTCACTTCATCCTCTAAAGCTTGTCATTAGAAGCCTAAACAAATTGATGATAACTTATTCCCAAAACCTTTTTGTAGTGATGGCTTAGACATGTTAGATGAAGCCCTTAAAGACTTCATCTCTCCTACCTTATCCACTCAAGGTTTGACACAAGAAGATTCAAGCATCAATAATCATGATAATCATACTTGTTCTTATCCTAATATCTCTCCCATTGGTGATGCAGATATCTTGATGAAAGAAGATACAATTATTGAAGATCATGCAAGTATTGCTTGTATTCCTCCTCCTCCCCCTTCCAACAAAAATATGAAACACACAGCTGAAATCATTTCTCCTACCTTACCTAGTACTGATAATCATGACAATCCACCCTTTTCTTCTCCTAATATCTTCTCTACACATGAAGAAGATAGTTTAGTGTTAGAAGATATTGTGGTGGAACATCTATTTGAACAAAAATGTCCAATCATTAGTAACCGTGAAAATCCTAGCTATCTTTTCTCTTGACGCCTCTCCTATGAGAAATGAAGCTCTCTTGCCAAATTCCATTATGAAATGTGATGAACATATTAGCTCTCCTCCTAGGGTTAATATTATGCAACATAAGAATGATACCTTCAAGAAAACAAACAACCAAATTGTGCCTTCTTATCATATTATCACCACTATTGTTCCTCAACACAATTCAACCCTTCATCATCACCCTATTTGTACTAAGAAACAAGCTCACAATACACCTACCCTCATTCTTCCAACTCATGGTCTTCATTATTGTCCTTTCATAGCCATCAACCCATCCAACAAACCTTCACTCAATAGTCAAACTATGACCAACCATTCTACTACAAAATCTTTACCCTTGGTACATCCTAAATCAATATATAAATAACATTAGTTGCCACTCCTTTCCTTCTAATAGTTGTAGTACCATAACATACTCACTATTACATGGTTTGCATCCATCAAAGGGGGAAGCATACCATCATCCATTCTAGGCTCACATTTGTCTTGCACTAAGTGGGGCAAAGGGTTAGAAATCCTTATCCGTGTATGTCACTTGTCATTGTCTCTTTTGGCTAATCGTCAACCTTTCATGAATGTATAAGAGCAAGCTTGAGATGTGGATGACATGTCTTAAGATTGACTTGCATGTGACATACTCCCTTTCTTCATGATGCAACTTATTGAAAACATATGACTTGGCATAAGGATTTTCAAATAAGCTCTCATCCCTTCTTCTACTTTAAAACAATTGCTCATAGAAAAGTGTGTAGCAACTACTTTAAAGTGGGGGCATACATAGACAACATCTTTGTGCAAATTTTAGGGTGTGATTTACTTTTCCCTATGACATGTCCTCTCCTTGGTGGTGTCATTGGGTTTGATTCCTTCCAAGATTGTACGATCAATTGAGGTGGTCTGATGTGAACAAGGCATCCCATGGATAATGATCTAACCTCCCGACCTGTCCTCTCTTGGAGACATTAGGCACAGTGCTCCCTAAGAAGAAGACCTTACATGAAAAAGGAAAAATCCCCTTTAACAAAACTTTTACATATCATTCAAAAACATTTACAAAATAATTTTCATTGTGGTACCTTATCAAAGTTATCAAGAGGATAGCTTTGGTATGGTTTGTTTAATGGGAAGCTGACACACTGGCATGAATTTTCTCATTATACGGTGGGAAGAAGATACACTGGCATGACTTTCTCACTTAACCACTTCTTTGGGACATCTCACCCCATGAACGACTTGAAGTTCCATGCCACCCAAAGTGAGTATACTTTTGGCCTTCTCACCCGGTGGACAACCAAGAAGTTTCGTCAGCCTAGAGTGGGAACATTTTTTTCACCTTGTCTTTTTTTCCACCTTTCCTTTACATGATTTTCTATCTTGGGGGCTTGACATACATGTGGATCTCTCTTGAATTTCTACTTTAGTGTGAGTTTGAAGCAAGTTCATCCTCTCACTAAAGTGGGGACTAAATGTGCTGCACAAAAAAGGACCCTTTGCTTGACATGGGATTAATTCATGATAAATGGACTTAATGAGGCCTTGATTTAGGTTTGGTGAGACATTATATGCATCTACACTAGGTCTTGGACCCTTTAAAATTCAATAAATTTTTTTTATTGATGTCTTGTAAATGTGTTGTAAAGTCTTGTAAAGGACTTTCACAATTTTCTAGACTTAATGAACTTATTTCTCTCTAATTCAACATTATAAAATGTATTTAATTGTATCTTCACATCAATATAGAAGGCTTATAACTTAAACTTAATGATAAACAAGTGATGTAATGCGTCTTGCACATTCACATTGGTTCTTGTGCTTTCTTAGGCTATGTGGACCTCATTTTAGTGTTATAAAGTGTATTTAATTACACTTTCACATTGATTTTTTTTGTCCCAAGCCCTATTTGACATTTACATCATCACTAATAGGCCCCTATTAATCCATATTGTTCATCCTAAGGCTCAAATTGATCAAATACCCAAAAAAGTTGTAACTTAAACCTTATTTCCTTATCTCCTAGCTTCTTAGCTATTGGAATGGCCCCTGTGGGACCCATTTTCCATGCATGGTGAATCAGTCCCATCCAGGTGGGACCCATTCACCATGTGTGGTGAATGAGTCCTATCTAGCCCCATTTTGGCCTTTGAGCGGGAAAAAGTGAAATTTAAAGTTTAATTTCACTACATGTCGGCCTATGTTGAGGTATAATTGGGGTACTAAGGAAAAATTGTCTATAAATAAGTGTTTTTATCCTCATTTTACATCTAACAACTCATTTTGACATCTCTCATCATTAATTCATCATCTATCTTCTCATCCAAGTCAAGCAAGCTAAGGTTCCTTGATTAGAGGTCATAAATTTAGCTTTCTAAATCATTTAAGGGTTGAATCTTTATTTATTGATGCAAACTTTCAAGATAAATCACCATGGTAAGGTAATCAATTCCATTTTGCATGTTTCACTACTTCCTTTCATCATTTTGGTTTAATTACCTAAAAGGGGTTTGACCAAGGTAAACCCCCCTACCCTAACCTTCAACATTTCTCCTTTTCTTCTTGTGTGTTTTCAGATTTAGCTCTTTTGGAAAGCTTGGAAATTATTGGAGATCAAGTTGAAAATTCATTCAAGTCATCTCTTCATTATTCAAGTCAAAATATCAACAAAAAGTGACTTTTAGATCCGAATTCGATAATTTCATATGCGAACACCTGTAGGAAGTAGAAGTACAAATCTAGCTCCATAGAATCAATTCCTGAATTTGTTGATTCCTGTAGATGGACTAATTTTCCACCCATGCTAAATGAGTCCCATCTATAGGCCTGAAAATTATTTTTTGTCAGAAATTAGCTCCCGACAGTCAGAAACAAATTTCTAAGACTTTTCATCAAAAGCAAGACTAATTTTCCATGCATGGCGAATTAGTCCTAGTGGCCATTAATAGTGAGTTCTAAAAAAATCTAGAACCTTCCAGCAATAGTAATCTACCTCCAGGTGTACTCTGATAAGTTTCATCAATCTTTGTTATCATTTTTTAGCTTTCTAGTTCATATTTGCAATCAACATTGTGTTTTCCAGCATCTTGTATTAAATTAGTTTACATTCATTTATTTTCATTCAAACACATCCACACACACTTCACATTCATTTCCTATCCACACTTACATTAATCTTGAGTGAAACATTATGCATTTTGGCACATCTTTCCCCTTTTTGGTGAAAAACCCTAAAAGAGCAAGGAAGGATTTAGGTGCCAAAATCCTTTGTTTCAATCACTAATGCAAAACTAATAAAATGTAGAAAGTTTTAAAACACCACATGATATGCAAACATGTACTAAATGACCTAGAAATGATTATGAAATAGAACATAAAACTATAGAACTAAAGTGGTGCACCTGGAAATGTGTTGCAAACTGTAATGGAGACTCGAAATGCTGCTAATCCTAAAATTTTGACCTATTAGGACACTTACGCCATTTTGGGTGAACTAGTCCCAAATATGGAAAATTACACTAGAGTCTGTTTCAACCAAATGGGTATCCAGATCTACATAAACCTCTGAAAAAAAGATATAGTGGCACTAAGTCACCATTGATGGTGACTTAGTCCACTTTAACTTTTCCAAAAATTTGAAAGTGGAAATGGAAGCCCTCGTTTTGCACTTTCTGCTCCTTTAGGTGTCTGGTTTTGAAGCTATCAAATTTGGGCCTGAAAGTGACTTTTTGTGGATATCTTGACATATCCAACAAGGAGATGTCTTCAACAAATTTGCAACTTATTCTTCAATGATTTCCAAGCCTTCAAAGTACCTAAATCTAGAAACACACAATGAAAGAAAGAGAAATGTTTAATGTTAGGGCATGGGAGTTTTCCTTGGTCAAAACCCTTTTTAGGTAATTAAACCAAAATGAAGAGATAATGTAATGAAGCATGAAATAATGGACTTAGAGACTTTCCATGAAGATAAATCTTGAATTTTTGTAGCAATGGATGAAGATTTTTCCCTTGAATGCCTTAGAAAGCTATCTTGATGACTTAGAATGCTAAAACCCTAGCTTGCTTAACTTGAGATGGAGAATGAATGATGAATGAGTTGTTAGGATATGAATTAGGGTTTAAAAGCTTGTTTTCATAATCAATCCACCTAAAATGCTTGTTAATTTGATCCCCAAGGCCGACATGAAAGAAAAATAAACTTAAAACCCAAATTTTACCTCTCAAACCTCGAAAATGGCCCAAATGGGACTAAGTCACCAAGTTGGGTGATTTAGTCCCACCTGGATGGGACTAATTCACCTAGATGGGTGACTTGGTCACACAAGGGCTCTTTTTCCAGCTAGATTGTCGAGGAGTGAAGAAATCAGGTTTATACGATGATAAGTCAGTTTTTTTTAATCAAAATAAGCCTCGGGATGCACAATATGGGGCCATATGGGCCTATTAATGAATATGTAAAGGGTAATTAGGGATATGGACACAAATTTCAATGTGAAAGTGTGATTAAATACACTTTACATCATTAAAATGAGGTCCACATAGCCTAGAAAGACACAACATCCAATGTGAATGTGTAAGACATATTACAACACTAGATTAAAATTAGGTTTAATTTACAAGCCTCCTAGATTAATGTGAAGATGAAATTAAATACATTTTATAACATTGGATTAGGGGAAGAATAGGTCCATTAAGTCTAGAGAAGTGTGAAAGTCTTTTACAACACCTTTACAAGACATTGATAAATGCATTTGCAAGGGTCCAATACCTAATGTGGATGCGTAAAACACCTCACAACACTAGATAAAGGTGACGTTAAGTCCAATTTGTCATAAAATAATCCCAAATCAAGCAAGGAAAAAAGGATACTTTTTCTATGTCAACAGTCAAGTTGGAGCAGGAGATAGGTCTTTTGAAAAATCCTCCCCAACCCCCTACTCCTCTGTCAGATCTCCTTTTAGTAGCCCAAAAATTATACATATCCTATTGGGAGAGAGTCAAATATTTATATTTGACTCTTCAATCGATGCTCCAATTCATGGTGGATGTGGCAAGTTTAAGTAGGGAGGTGCGTGGAACGATTGAGAAAGTTTCATAATTCATTGTGGAAAGGGTGCTCGAGGAAGAGAAGTTGCTGGAGAAATTATACACTGTGGTAAATGAAGACTTGGTGAACAAGGGGATTGAAGATCAGAGGTTAGCTACCAAGAAGAGGAAATAATTTATTCCTTGTCATGCGGCTATCCTCCAGGCCAACAGTTTCTCGGCAACACTGAGTTAGACTATGAACAACATGTGGATGCAATTCTCCCAATTGACTCAAATAGGTCTTCCCTCCTATTGATGGTCAAAAAAGCACATTAAACAAAATATTACTATTATATTTCTCCTAAAAGAGAAAGACAACATATAGTAATCTAACTCCCAAGGTCCTGGTAATCGGTTCTCGATTATGCTGATTTCACTTAGTGGTCAATATGATTGTAATGTTCAATGGGCCTTTGTTGGTAATAAAGAACAAGAATGCATAACATCAAGTAGACTACGTTTGGGGGGTTTTAAACAAAAGAAAAAGATGAAACAAAGCTTTAAATTAGAGAAACAAGAATAAAATCCTTATGTATCCAGACATGTAGATCAACAATTAGTGTTCATTATACCTAACCACAACTACAAGAAAATGCAATCCATAGAATAAACTACGCTACTGCATACATCAATAATGTTAATTCAGATATCATCAATGTTCACTAAACTTACTTCAAACAAATCATTCACTCATCATTCAAAACACAGATCAGATGAATACCATAACAATTTAATTCATAGATAATCCAACGATATGACCTTGAATCCAGTTCCTTCTATTGACTTTCATCAAATAAAGAACAATTAAGCACAACAAAACACTGGTGTATGGATTAATCATATATCATTAAACTTATCAAAATGGATCCAAACTTTGAAAATTATAACATGAAAATGTATCTAAATTGTAAATGGTCAAGCCTTTGCTAAACTTTTCAGAGTATCTTTCTAAGAACATTCAAAATCATAGATCTAGTTTCTATCTTCTATCCTTAGGTGGCTGATCTTTCTTCAATTAGCCGACCTTTACAAAGTAGATTCTAAAAATACATATAGGGTGCCACATGCACCAGTTTCTCAATCATTAATCAAGATCCACAATTCATGGAGTCAGAACTGAATGTAGAAGTGGACTCAAGAACCCTTGTTTCAAGGCTAATCACACAATTGTACAAAAATGAAATCTGATACCCCCAAAAGGAAGATGAAGCCCACAGATCAGACTCAAAGTAGAACTTATGTCAAAATCCACAAAAAAAGGAGAAGAACAGATGGAGTATGACACAAAGAATCAGTCACTTTTGGATTGATTGCTCAAGGATGTATTCATCAAAACTAGAGAATATCTACTGAAGAGTGTCCAAATCCGGCCCATCCAACCAATCACCTTCACATTTGATTCTCTGAAACTCTACAAAAACCAAACTTTGCATCTCCTTTAGCTTGATTAGATCTTTTCTAGCAGTTCTTACCTCCTCCCGGATATCCATAAAATGATCTAACAATAAATTCTCCCCATCATCTCTTTTCTGCATGATTTCTTCAAATCTACTCCTCCATCTCTCCCTTAGTTTATCCAATGATAGGCCTTCTTTATTGGAGGAATCTAAGTTGATCACAGTGGCTACAACCGCTTCTAACTCAATCATTTGTTGATTCAAGTACATACTCATTTCTCATACTTCCTCTTGATGTCCATGCCTAGCCCTAGACTTGTATCTTATGATACTCATAGTTTTCTCCACAAAATCTTCATCACCAAGCTCAAGAATTGAAAATTCTATTAAGGTGGATTTGGGCACTTTGCTAACATCTTCAAGCCTCTTAACATATTCTTTATATTCATCATCCTACTTGTTAAAATCCTTACCTTGTTGCTCTAGATCTTCTGCTAATTCAAGAGCAGCTTTATGAATCTTAGAGCTTTCAACAAGAAAATAATCAACCTCCCAGTTGAGCTTATTCAACCATTTGTCCATCATCCCCACCTTGCTTTTCATCTGAATCAAATCATCAACCTCCCTCTTTGTTAACAAAATTGGGGATTCAAGAGGAGTAGCCTATTGAGAAATGGGACCAGAAACATCCTTCAAGAAACCATGGAGCTGATCCAATTGATCCTTAAGCTCATCCTTCCTTTGCTTATCCTTGATCATCCCGGTTTTGGTTGAAGAGGCCAAAATATCAATCAAACTCATTTGTTGATTTCTTGTAGGCTTTCCCAAATTCACTAACCCCAAATGATAATCAATAATTTGAATGTCATCACGACTCTTCTCCATTATAGGTATGGCACATTCAACAATGATTTCTCCAACATTAGTGAGCCTAGTGGAGCAAAGAACCCAAGCCTTTTTCTTTGGCTTCTCTTTCCCAATTTCTTTCATCATTTCCTCCCAGTTCAACAGTTGTGGTTGAACAACTTGTTTTCTCTCTAAGTCCAATTTTAGCCAAGTAGGAGCAATAGGAGTAGTGACTGCTTGGGCTGAAGAGGAAGCAATAGTAGTGGAAGACAGAGGTTGCAATAATGTAAGCTTTGGTTGAGAATCAACCTCTTGCACATTTTGTTGATCACTTTGCTCCCTTTCCTGTGCTAACTTTTCTGCTTCCTCTTTATCTTTTCGATCTTGCAGCCTCTTAGCCTCCATCTCCTTCTTTAACCATTCCTCTTCCTCTTTCTTCTTTTCTAACATTTCATCTCACTGTTTTTTCAATGTTTCAACATAGTCCCATGCCTCTTTGGACTTCCTTTCATGTTCAACAATCTCAACAGCTTCTTTTTCCCTTTTCTTATGTTCTTGATCCTCCTTTTGCCTATAAGCTTCTTCTTGTTCCTTGAGCTTAGCTTCAATAGATTCTTTTTCTCTTCTTTGCTGAGCTTTTTCCACTTCAAGATCATGAATTTTCTGCTGCAATATAAACCTATCCCTTTCTTCTTGAAGTTTGAGTTCTTGCTCCTTTTATTGTTGTTGAGCTAACTCATTGACCTTCACTTCATCTTCCAACTCCTTTTTCTTGGCCACCAACTCAGATTGTGCTCTAGCCTCCTCATCTTGTAGCTTAGCTGATGCCTCTCCTTGCGCCTTAGCATCAACTTCTTTTTTTGCATCCTCAAAAAGTTTCCACTGATCCTCCTCAGTCAGTATGTGTTCAGTACCTGCATCATCTGTCATGTCCAACAATTTTGATACATAATGCCCTTTATCAGAGGGAGTATTTTCTAATTTTTTTTCTATATTATGTATTTCCACCTCACCCTCCATTTTCCTCAAGGCTTCTTCTTCACCATGAAGAGCTCCCATTGGTGATTCATGACCTAACTCTTGTGCATGAAAGGGCTGAGTAGGTACCTCTCCTACAATGGATGTAGAAACACTCTCATCCGCAGTTGTTTCATCTTCCTGCCCCTCTGGAAGATCCTTAGGAACCACCTCTTCTTCTTGTTCATTAGAAGGCATAAAATTTAAAGGTTCCTCAGGTGCCATCCTTCTCTTTGCTCTTTTGTATCCTTGGCTGGTACCTGTAGCCTTCCTCTTCTTGGATAATGTAGCCTCAGCCTAATTAGCTATTAAACTCACCCATTGAATACTCCTATCGAGCACTGGTCTTGCAATCTGCATTATGTCAATGGTTTCATCAACATTCCAATTTATTGGATCAAGATCCTTAGTTCCAATTTTGTCTGCATCATCTCTAGGATCCAAAACTATCCCATCATCAGATAATGTGTTAGGAATATCTTCCCTTATCCCAAATTCAATCATGAGTGGGATAGGTATCCTTTCATAATTCCTTCTCTTGAGATCATAATCATC